>JAZGTI010000536.1:0-36613 GCA_036877585.1 Botia kubotai | reverse complement strand
ACATACATCCCACAGACAACACTTAGGAGGAGCAGAGAGAAACACAAAACCCTTCAGCATCCTTTCAAGAGCAGATTAGCATCAGTACCCAACATCATCCACCTCACTGTCAGGTAGGCAAGATGGCTCCTGTTCCTGTTCTTTATCTATTTCTCTAACACAAACCCATCCAGAAGTATTTATGTTATCTATTAAGCCACATTAAGGCAACATGCATGAGCAATTGTATAGCCTTCTTTTCATTTTCAGCTTTTGTAGATAATTTATTGCATATTAAAATGTAACATTTTAATACATATTCAGCACATAGATATTTCTGTTGAATGATGTATAAACGCATATACAGTCTGTAGTTTGTTTTGCCAGATCATCTTTTTAAAGATTTTTTTTAAGATTACATCATCAGATTATATTACGTTAAGATCGGACTTGATATTGTATCTGGAATTATATTTATATTTGATTATATTTGATCATTCTGTCTATAAAGGTAAATGTCACGTTCTATTCAGTTGTAGATGTTGCTTTTAGGGTTTAAAATGACTCTGATATGACAGAGTATCGGTATGACAAACTAGAGAGAGAGAGAGAGGAAGCTAATTTAGTTAAGTGGACTATTGAATTACAGCTTTTAGTGTGAGTTATATACATTTGTGTGAGTGTGTGTATTTGGAATAAATGATTGAAATGATGAATGATGAAATAATTGTGATGTGTGTGTGTATTGGGGTGTTGATGTGACTTGCAGATGGACGTGGAGCTGTCAGATTTCCCAATGAAGTCAATGAGCAGATATTTAAAATGAAAACTACGTAACCTACACACAGCATTGCCGCAATTCCTCAGGACTGCAGCTTCAGCCATCAGACATTATTACAATAAACTGAGTAAAACTTCACAAGCAAACTTGTCTCTGTTTCTTTGTAATTCTTTGTTTCTCCTTATGGCAGACAGTGTAAACGTACGGTATGGCTGAGGGTTCAGGCGAGGTTTCGCTGGCAGATGTTGAGGCATCATTCCGTAAATTTGCTGTTCATGGAGACACCAAGGCGACGGGAAAGGAACTAAATGGGAAGAACTTTGTCAAGCTGTGTAAGGACTGCAAGGTCATAGACGGAAAAAACGTCACCAGCACGGATGTGGATATTGTCTTCAGTAAAGTCAAGTACGATTATATTCATTATAGTTAAAGCCCAAAGGTACAGGAAAGACCCCAATGAATCAAAATGAACTTTTTCGTCTTTTTGTGCCATCTGTATGTTGGCATTCCTCCTAAAAATGGATCAAAAACATGGATAACTCATCTTGCACTACACAGATTTTGTACAATTAAATGCTTATAGGATGATAATCCCTCTCCCTAATACCACATGCAACCGACAGGCTATTGCCTATTAAAAAAGGTACAATATGCCCCACTCAGCGTCCTATTTGAATAGGAAATATGCTAACACTGGAAAAAAACAGTGTTTGGAAAGGGTCTGTGTTTCATGTGGTCTTTAACAGTCACTAGGCTTCACTTCACTTTTGCCTTTTAAAATTCTCCATCTTAGACAATGCAATGAATCTTGCAGGTACAGACTTCAAAATGTCATGCCATAAAGGTTTGTATTCATGTGTTTTAGGGCAAAGGCAGCACGTGTCATTACATTTCAGCAATTCACTCAAGCCATGACTGAATTGGCTCCAAAACGTTTTAAAGGGAGAAGCCAGGAAGAGGCACTGCAGCTTCTCTATGGTCTCATTGTCGGACAAGAACCCACCAACATAGGTGTCACTGTGAGTCCCAGCCAGTCAAAAGAGTTTCCTTTCACAGGCTAACCAATTGCTGTTAATATTTCGGTATGTATAACAACCAATCAAATCCTGTCTTTTTCTCTCCATAGAAAGTGGCAAAAGCCACTGCTGTGGACAGGTTAACAGACAGTAGTAAGTACACTGGTTCTCATAAGGAGCGCTTTGATGCATCAGGAAAAGGAAAAGGTCGTTCGGGAAGGGAGGACATTCCTGATTCCAGTGGATACGTCTCGGCATACAAAGGCCAAGGCACCTATGAAAGCAAAGTGAATGAGGACGAATAAGAGAAAAAATAACTGAAAGGAGACAAAAGCTTTATGCATACGCTTTATGACATAATGCGTGAAATCTCCTTTTTGGAAGCTGAATCTTGGCTTGCATGCAAAACAAATTCCTAGCTAGAACATTGTATGAAAACCAGTCTTACAAACTTGTATTTGCATTAAATTACATCTGCAAATAATATATTATTACCTTACATTTATAATGTACTCTTTCTGTGGTTGTAATTTAAAAAAACCCTCAGGTGATATTTGTGTTTGCTTTAACATGGGCTCAAAGCGTCATGTAGCTTGTTGTCTGTCTGTCAATACCTGCTGTAGAGCAGTGTAGGGTGAGTAACTTAAGTACATAACTACATTTTTAGTAGCATGGAAGTACTTCAGCTGTTTTTCAAACAGTATAGCTGTTCCAGTAATGAGCTATTGTGTGCAATAAGTAGCAGTGTAGTGACATATTTAGTTGCTGCAGGTCATTAATTAATTCATATTTTTGTAGTATACATTTTTTTTTGTTACTCTAAATGAATACATGCATTCAAAACTACTTCTTTCAAATGGTACGACTGTAGTTTAACTACATAAATTATGAGTAGCTTGTTGTGTGTAAAGCTACAGTTTAAAAGTAGCATTCCCAACACTGCTATTTAGCTACATTGAACGTACATTGAAAGTACATTGAACACACAAAACAGCTTTGTAGAAAATGAGCTATAGCATTTGTTATGAATTATTGAATTTTCTTTGTTAACAAGCTAACACTCTTTGCTAACACTCTTTTGCCTTTCTTAAAAATTAACATATTTACATTTAAAACTATGTAACTAGGTGCTTGAATGTGGAAAGAGACGCACTCACTCTTTCTGCAGTAGTTAATACTGCAGACCACTTTTTCAGTGTTATTGAACATTCTTTGTGATTTTAGCTTTGTTGCCCTAAGATCTTTATCGGACTGTAAACAGTGGACTGGTGTCGACTCAAATAAAGTCTGTACTAAGAAACAGCATGTGGGAATACTTATATTACAAAACGTGTTACTTTTTACTGTGTTTTATTGTCGACAGAGGTGTGGTATGTTCCCTATGAATCGGTTATTTGGGGCTTAGAAATAAAAAAAACCTCAGAGATCCTTTTCTGGGAAAAGGAAAAGATTGCTTGGAAAAGATAGCAGTTTTCTCCTTTGGGATCTTGTGGTCATATTCATCACATTTCAGTCACGGCTTTGATGCATGTCTTTGTCTTGCTGTATTGTGTAGTGTTTTAGTGTAAAACTTTGTAGGGTTTCGTATTGCAGTGCATTGGAGGTAAATTTCCTCCTTTTGTATATTTTGTGACTGACAGCCTTTATACTGGAATTTTAATCATATTCCTCTTGTAAAACTCGTCTTTACAAACATCCGATCACACGTATCTTAATCTCCCTCTACACCTGAATACAGAGGAAGGTGGAGTGCTGTCAGCCTATAAAGTAGAACACAGACTCTGATTTTGATTTGCTCTCACTGAGACGCCAATAGGACAGAACAGCAGCAGCGTGAACCATGAAAGGTGAGAAATCACTGTTCTGTACACAAAGTTTAAATTCATTTTAAGAGTAAGATATATAGCAGATAATAAGGTCAAACCTGGCAGATGATTGCACCTGTTACACATGCAGTGTAAAAAAAGACCATTTGCCAACAAATCAAATTTGGTTGTTTTGATTTGTTTTTATGTTTGGGGTTAGAGTCAATATATAAATTTTATTTTATGGTAAAATATTTTTCAGCTCAATCCACTAGAAATGGAATAAAATAAATAATAGAAAGAGCTAGAAAATAATACATTTAATAAAATAACAGAAATAAAAGATTTAAAAAAAAAAATTTTTTTAACTAATAATCATCTTTAATATTAAAGAGGCAAAACAGCAAAACATTGCTCAGTTGTTTCGATTTTTATGCTTATTACGACAGGTTTGATTTTTTATTTGATTTGTAGACAAAACATGTAATTGTTATTATCTTATCATTATGATAGTCATCGTGACTGCCATAGTGTTAGTGCTTTTTTGTAATATCACAGTTATTACAACTGTATTACAATTGTATGGAATATAGGTGTTGTTTTGCTGTTCTGTGTGTTGCCGCTTGTGGTGTCACAGCAAGGAAAGACTTACTCATGGGACGCACCAGGACAAAGTCCTGCTCCAGATGTCATCAACCGTAAGAGTTTTTACAAGTCTCCTGATGGCATCTTAAAAATAGCTGCACAGACAGACATAATTATTTAATATATTATAATAATTAGCTAGTTTTGAAACGCCACCTCATTCCTTTCTCACTAGCGTGTCTGGCTGATCAGGACTCATGTAGTTGTTGTGTGATGCTGAAGAAGAAATATGAGTTAGAACGATATTTAAACTCCAGCCTGAATTCACTAGAGGAATCGCTGACAAGAGCACAGACCACACTCAGAAACATTCGAGGTACTGCACACACAACTAAACCAAGACAAATATAAAAGCATAACAAAGATAAAAGTACCAGAAGCTTTGGTTTAATATTCATTAAGACGTAAATAAAACACAACTTGAACCTAACATTCATAATGAAGCAAAACCCAGATGTATAGATTAAAGAAGATGCCTATTTTGTTAAATCTAGTTTTTTTAAGAAAGAATATAATTCTGGTTAGAAATAACTGAATATATAAAAAAATAGAACACAACCACATTATATCTTTACATACTGTATGTGCTTCATACATGTTGTTTATTTCTGCAGAGAATCGAGTGGCATTTTCTGCGGGCCTAACTGACAGGAGACGCTGTGTCGGTCCGGTGAGGACGCCAATAAATGTGGTATATCAGAGCATCTTCGTCAACATTGGAGAAGCCTATAATTCCACAACCGGTGTGTTCACTGTGCCAAAATCAGGCATATACAATTTGGCATTGGCCGCGTTCAGCGACGCGGGTTCACCAGGTGCAATGCTGGCCATTTGCGTCAGCATCAGGCAGAACGGTGTGGCGCTAGCAGCACTTAGAGAGAAATATGATCAAGACCAGGAAGACCATACCACTGTTGTTTTACTTGCGGAGCTCCGTGCTGGGGACCGCATTACCGTCAGTCTCCAGGCTAACTGCTGGCTGTGTGATGATCAGAATCATTATAATACATTTAGCGGATTTCTGCTGTATGCTACAGAGTAGGGCACAAATACACACAGACCAGAAGCTATATTAGTAAGGACCTTTCATAGATGCAGTTTTTTTCTGTACCTTACCCTTAAACTCACCCCGCACACAAACCCACTGACATTATTAAATTTAAATAAACCCATAATTTGGCTTTTAAAATAGGTTTTGTTTATGTCTGGCATTAAAATGTGATCTGTATCTGGACGTTGTCCACATATGCATCGAAAAGACAAGTGTAAACACGTTTGTGACTGGAATGTGTTTTTATCTGCTTGCCCTGATCCCGAGGTAGTCAGATATTTGTGATCTAAACCCAAAGTAGTCATCAAATGATCACTAATTTGGATACAGAAGCTACTTAATGGACAAATGCAAATGATCTGTGTTCTAAATGAGTGATACAAACTGCTTGATAGGGTCACTTTGATCACATGTTAATGGCAAATGCACATAGGGCCAAAGTGAGGATCAAATCAGTTCACCACACAAGTCAGTTTTTGTCCGGTTATACTATGTGTGACCCGTGCAGGCAAAATAAGCCAATTAAAAAATTTAAAAATGATTTCTTGTCATTTTTATATTCATTTTTATATAAAATGATGCATGATTTATTGGATTCGGACAAAAAATATGAATGAGCCAAAAGCACCAATCCTCATAAAGACAGCAGAAAACACAGGATGAATTATTAAAACAAAAGATAGATTTAGGAACTTATACCTCTCATAAAACATACAAAAAAATAGGATTTTAAATGTTTAACTGCTGTTTGCAGCTTTGGGATTGCTAGATAAGGGCTTAATTTTTGTGAAAACTTCAAATTAGACCAAAATAGACATCTTTCACTTGTTTTGCCTGTAGCTTGTAATTAGCCCATGAACACTCCGACTCATTTTGCCAGCACAAGACACATATTTTTCAAGACATTTTCAAGATTTGCCACACACATCAGTTTTGTTGTAAGATAACAGAATGTTGTAAAACCAGAGATGAATAAAACTGATTTATAATAAAACTGGTTTGTCTTTATAAGTGACCATTAACTTTCCTCCCCTTCTCCATATTAAATCTCTGTATTAAATATTTTTGATGTATTCGTCTTTCTTTCTGCCAGTTTAATTTATTTATTGATGTTTTTTCATGACACAGATGTTGCAGGATTATGTCACTACTTCATTAGGCCACACACAAACACACAGACCTATTCAGTCTCACCATTAGTCTGCTGATCTGTGTGTTATCATCTACTAATAGCACTGTTAATACACAAACACATGATGAGATCAGCCGGCTCTTCTCACTTACACGTATGCACACAAATGCAACCAGAGACAGCTGAGCTGCTGATTCTCTTGTCTGTTTTCTGTGTTTATCTGTTCTGCATCTCCAAATACCTCATCAGTTTGGTTCAGAGGAAGACAGCTGAGTTCTTTGTTTGTTTCTGAGTGGTTGCTTGGGCTTTTACATTAGTGCAGCTATAGAATGTATACAAACTGATGTCAAAGACACACAAACAAATGAGGGTGTGACTATCCAAACAATGTTTGAATTTGATTTTAAGTCTGACAATCCTCTGTGCCTGATAACAACACACACAAAAGAACAGAACCGTTTTTCATGTGTTTAAAGTCAGCTTAAATATTACAAAGAGCTGGTGTTTTAAAAGCATTTTGTCAGTAAGAGTTCATTGTTTTTGTGAACTTTACAAAAGATATAAAGAAGTAAAAAAAACAAACAATGAAAACGTCCACAAAGCCGGTTTGGTCACAGAAAAAAAATGTTTATACATCGTGAAATGTCTTACAGTCTAATTTAAGTATCATATACAGTCAGCCACTTATTCTGACAAACCCAGAGAAAGTGATCGGCAAGGTTTTTATGATTCCGAATGGGTTTATTTTGTGAAAATGACTGTACAATATCCAACTTCATGGCTATGTAAATCAATAAAAAAATGAATGAACATTTGATATAATGAATGAAATGGATATTGTTTAAATAGAAATTATTTTATCTGGAAAAGAAGAAACCAAGGAGTTATGCAAGCAAATAATTCAACTTACCACAGTGAATTGGTTGCCAGGGAGAATAGTCAAATATAATTTAGTGGTCATACTAAAAATAAAAAATATTTCACCACAGAATGTCACAATTGACTAATCAGAATTAAGTATTTCAGAGAGGCATGTATTTAGGATACGGGTAGGTGGTTTTCCCAGCAAAGTAACCTAAAGGGACACTGATAAAATGTGTTAATACCAATTAACTAAAGTGTAGCCAAGATTATAATTTACACAAAATAAAACACATTTGTATTGTTAAACCTTTTACTTCATAGCCATGTTCGAAGCAAACAGTATAAATACAAAAACAGCATACATATCTGTGTGACACCCTCAGGTATCTCAGGGTTCCTTGTGCAGGCGTCTTCACTATTACAGTGCTTTTATACGGGGAGCTGAAGGGCACCATCTGTACCAGCAGGAGGTGCTGGTGGGACAGGGCCGCGCTGAGGCCTTTATGTGGGAGGATAACAAGAGAGGGCCACAAAAACTCTTCTGTTCAGTCTCAGAACTGGTGATCAGGTTTACAAACAGACCTCTGCAGGAACGGGGGCTCAGGAGATAATTTCCCCCACTGAGGACTTAGACCACACACACTCTGGCAATAATGTTTCATATGATCTTTGCTAAAGAGAAAAAATCTACACTTTAACAGAGACAAAATCGTTGTTGTTGTCGATGTTGTTGCTCTCCTGCACTGACAAAAGAAAATGATAGGAAAATCTGTTGCCTGTTCACTTTTACATGCGCACTGCTAAACATAAACATACACACAGATATCACACACAGATATGTACATATACACACGTCTCAAATAAAGCAGCTGTTTCTTATCTCCCCAGTTTGTAGACAATGGAGATGTCTGAGTAATGAGATGTGAGATGTTCTGAGTAATAAAGTGTAACTAGCCTGTGTGGGTTCAAACAGTGAGACAGAGCGTGTTGAACCCCAGCCATAAGCACTCTTAAGTCATCTCATGCCAAGATCAGGCCAGTGAATGACACACACACACCCATGTGTGGCCCCCGCAACTGATTAATCACAAAAGAATCAGACATTCTCTTTATTTGCAACTGATAAATCTCAACATTCTCAGCTAAGCTCAGATTTCATCTGTCTGTAGTCTAATGAAACACACACCACATGCACTGATGAAAAGTGAAACATTCAAAAAGAATCAGACACTCAATATATCTAATAAAAATATCATTACATCAAAGACACAATTTGATGATATTCTAGTTTACAAAGGATAACAATTTAGCATCTTTATTGAATGAATATTAGGTATCAAACCTCTGAATAGATTAACAAGGGTAACTAAAGGTTATCTCGCTAAACAGTTTTACAGCATTAAAATAAACAGGAAGTTTCTTCATTTTCTTAGAGTGTGATGATGAGATCACCAGAATTTGTTTTGCTTATGCACAATGTCATTACACATGTCAGGGGACCTGACCTGAAGTTCTCTCACTGTCCTTTTGCCAAACTGACTTTCCCATGTCTGTTTTATTTCATTGTCATAGTTGTATGTGTAACTTCCTGTTACATCAAGCCCTGTAGCCAACAGCCACCTTTAAAAATGCCAAGATGTGTCATTCACAATCCTATCAATCCTCTCACCCTCTTCCTTCTGTTTCTGGGCGGAGTGAAAGTGATGGCATTTGAAGAAATTCCTTGCTCTGTCCAGACCACTGCGTTTCCCTCTCCCAAATAAGGATGTACATTGCAATACAGAAAAATGAGAGGAAAGGAGGGGCAGAACTCAGAAAAAAGTCATGACCTTTTATGGATGTAGTTACCTCCTCTTTTTGTCCTTATTGCTTTCTCTCACTCCAACTTTTTCATGCTCTATCTCACTCTGTACTCAATTCCACGAGAGTGACACTCACTGAGTCTGGACCCTGAACTCTATCATAAAGAGGAAGGTATTCTCTCTCTGACACACACACACACACATAGTTGTGTGCACCAAAGAATACGCATTTCCATACCAAAACTACTGAGCGAGAATTCAACACATAAAGCGGTAAGTACATACAAGGTGACATGTAATAATGTGTATACACATATACACATATGTAATAATGTGTATATGTGTATGACTTTGTAACGAACAAATATGAGTTATGCATAGAGAAGCAAGACTAATGTATGGAGAGAAGGGACATAAATATCTGAATGTTCTATGAAACATTGCTCTAAAGAAAGTTCATGGTTTCAGTCTTGGTTGAATTTTCAGAACTGTAGTTACATCTTATTCCTGTTTTCACATGTTATGAGTGTTCTGTGAGAGAGTGTTCTCTCTCTCTCTCACACACACACACATACACACACATGCACGCACACAAAGAAATTAGAAATAAGAACAGCCTTCATTTGCAGGGAAAAAGTGTGTCATGCCGACAGACTATTATTATTCAATTTTGGAGAACTGAGAATTATGTGTGGGTGAGTTTGTGTGTGTTTGAGAGAGAGAGAGAGAGAGAGAGCAAGCACTATCTCTAGAGGTAAGCTAAATCTGATAAAATCTTAATTTGTTAACTACAGGAGTAAAGTTTGTGAACATACTGTATGTTGACTTGAGAAAGCCTGTAAGTTAGAAAACCTGTAAAAAAGAAAGTAGACATACAGACAGAAAGAAAGAAAAAATGAATGATTAATGATTGTGTCTGATAAAGTATAAATGGCAAATAGAGTTTGATAGAAGATAGATGATGGGGTATGACTAAACCTTTCTCAAGCCAATGTAATAACAATACGTTTACATCTAACAAATAAACCATATATATATTTTTTTTTTTTTTATTCTAAAAATGTAAAAAAGGAGTAGGGCTTGAGTTTATTTGTTCTATAGTGATTATAATTAGCTTTAAATAAACACAACAGTCTATGTTTGTGCCCATTAAAATACCAGTTAAACATGGGTGTGTGTTTGTAACGTGGCATGAGATTCAAATAGGCGTATAATATCTTTTTACATAAGTTCTTTGGTTGTGAACTGAAACCAGCTCAACTAACGCCCCGGTTTCCTGGCTGGAGTGTGTGCAGTATTTAAAGCTCACTAAACTCACAACTCAATATCATATTGATTGTCATTTTTAATGATCTGTTTCTCAATCCTCCCTATCTTGTTCTCTTCTAAATCTAATCTATACTGTATGCTCACATACTGTGTCACATACTTACATGCTTAGTATAGCATTATACATGCAATGAAGTCAAAGGCCAAATGACAGATAATATTAACCGTCTGTTATGTTATTTAAAATATAAAACCTTTTATGATAAAGGAAAGCTTTATAATGCTGCATGATTGTATCAGAGAACATGTGACATTTTGTTTTTGTGTTTTTGCACATAGTCCTACAGGTGGAGTTCTGCTTATAAACAGGAAATGCTTTGTGGATGTGAGCTAATTGGACAGCGACACACATTATATTTATCAAGGCACACAGACACACCAACTTACACAAATTTACACACATTTCCACCTTCTCTACAAACAAGGGAAGGGCAAATTTTAATTTGTCATCTCGCAAATATAGCCCACAGTAGTGATGATGTCATTTCCACACAGATCAGTATAGTGATTTATAGGAACTTATTGCACATGCGTGTGTGTGGAGTGTGAATGTAAATGATTGTATGTGTATAAGTGTAGGAAAGGTTTAGGAATGTCTGGGGTCATAACATCCCTTCTGAGGGGATAGACCAGCATAGACCTGCAGGCATTTTTCATGGTGAAGCAGGCAGGTTTGTGCTTGTAGGATTTAGTCTGGTACTGGTCTAGCAACTGGACCAACATGGTCAAGCTGGTTGACCAAGAAAGTGTTATTGGTTAACCTAGTGAGAAGCTTGGTGGGGACAGCAGCATCCACAACACGTCATATGATGGTGACCAACAATGCTAGTTTCTGCAACAGGGATCATTTTAAAGATTATCTGATTAAGCTCAATGTTTACTGTGGGTGCAAGATAATGTATTCTGTGTGTGTTATTGCACAAAACAGGACAAAATGTCAAACTGAAATTACAAAGGTCACAATGTTCTACAGAGTTTGAACTATTTGGACTGAAAAATGTCTGATGTAATGTTAGTGTCATAAAAGTTCAGTTTGTCTCAGCATGTTTCTCTCATACATTCACACTTTGCCTGGTCTGCATGATTTGGCTGTATTGTTGTGTTTTCATTTTGGTTTAATATTAACTCCTGAAACTGAATTGAATTTAAATTAGATCCGGATGATTCCATTTCGAGTCCATGCAAAAGTGATAAGAACATTTCGACACAAAAGCATGTTGCAGCTGACACAATGGTCATGAGTTTTTGATTATAGCCTGAATTGTCAGTATCTTTTCCAGTTCAGGCTCTGTTACCCTGTTAAGGACACACTTTAGTTATGCAGGTTATAAATAGAGTACATCCAGTATTTGCATTAAAATTTTGTATTGCTGCCTTAAAACTTCAGTGATTTGCATAGCAGTCATCACAGTTAGATGTGTGAGCAATGTAGGACCCTACATTGCTAAGTCCTATGCCAATCCGGATTCAGGCTTTTTGGCAGTAAAACCAAACCTGCCTGAACAGGCCATACAAAACAGCAAGGCAACCATAAAATCTGCTTATTCATGTTCAACAGGGATGGTTACAAATTGCTTCTGTGCTTTTTGTCTGCTTGCTCAGTCATAATGGCAAATAAAGGTCCATCCTACGGTCTGAGCCGGGAGGTGCAGAATAAGATTGACAAGAAATATGATCCAGACCTTGAGGACCGGCTGGTGCAGTGGATCATCGCTCAGTGTGGGGATGCTGTAGGAAAACCTGAACCTGGAAAACAAGGCTTCCAGCAGTGGCTTAAGGATGGATGTGTGAGTTGATTTTTATATTACAAAAAATTGAATTAAAAGGTTTGAATCGTGCTGATATTTAGTTTATAGAACATTTCTATAAATAGGACGTTAATACTGAGTTATTTACATTGTAGATTGTATATTGCATGTTTCTGTTCATTTTTGCTCTGTTAAACCAAATAGCTCCAAAGCCAAAGCAGCATCAACCACTGTACAGTATGTTGCCAAGCAACACATAGACTGACAGTCTGTCTGAATTGCTACAAACAAAGTTAGCTAGTATAGTACAAACTACATCAAAATAATACAAACAGCAGAGTGCTACAGTGCTGTTATACCAAAAAAATATTAGCCATTTAAAACACTGCCTGTCCAATAAGTTTGGAGGAACAGAAATATGTACCTTAGAAGTTAGCTTAAAAACCTTGCCCTGTACGTCTTTATAACATCATCAAACTCTTGTCCTCTCCGCCTCTATTTCTTTTCTCTTTTTGTAGGTTTTATGTCATCTGATTAACAGTCTCTCTAAGGATTCAAAGCCTGTGAAAAAGATCCAAAGTTCTGGAATGGCCTTTAAACAGATGGAGCAGATTTCTCAGTTCCTCGGAGCTGCCGAGCGCTACGGAGTCACCAAGTGCGACATCTTTCAAACGGTCGACCTCTGGGAGGGTGAGTGGCAGTATCATTGGTTATATCATTAAAAAAATAAAATATAATCAGGTCATATGAATTACATGTGTATAGATGAACATTCAAAACAAACAAGGTGGTTGTTTACATTTATGTTCTAAGTAGATAACTGTTGACTTACAAGTGCATGAAAAAGAGGCAGTATGACCAGTGCTCATGTCCTGCTATTCATATGTTTAAACTGTGAAACTTAGATACATGTTGTCGATATGTGTGTGGTTAGGTAAGGACCTTGCCGCTGTGCAGATGACACTGATGTCTTTGGGCAGTCTGGCTGTTACTAAGGATGATGGTTGTTACCAAGGTGACCCCAGTTGGTTCCACAAGTGAGTTTTGCAGTTTCTTCTTCCTGTTCTCAAAATTAACTGGCTCACTGACCAGCCACCATGGCGACCAGATAACAAAAACAAGCCACTGTACTGTCAGTGTTGCAGTTGTGGTTTATAGTCATAGCAACACAACTACAAACACTTACTGGCCAGACATTTTTTAATATGTCCATTTTTAATGTGTGTGCATGGGATCAGCAAATACAGATACGTGTGTGTGTGTGTGTGTGTGTGTGTGCATTGTTATATTATTATAAATCTATACAAAATAGAAGGTTATAAACAATTACCAGTTATAAACATTGTTTCATTGGGGGCTATATGGGAAAGTAGCTTGAAGTAGCTATACTGATACTAAATGCCAATAAAATTGCCTCTTGTCCTCATCGTTAGGAAATCTCAGGAGAACAGGAGAGATTTCTCTGAGGAACAGTTGAAAGAGGGTCAGAGTGTAATTGGCCTACAGATGGGCACTAACAAAGGGGCTTCGCAGGCGGGCATGACTGGATACGGTCGACCTCGGCAGATCTTTAACAACCAATAAAGGCCTGATGACCAGCAATCTGTCTTCTTGGCCCATCACCAGTGAGAACCAAATCTTCAACAAACCCCAGCTGGACAATAACAATGAACAGAACACACAGAGTTTTTTACAACCAAAGTTTACGGTAGTTTACAAATCAGTTATGCATCGCCTGACACCACAGGGCGAATCCTGAAAAAAATCACAAAAGGTCCTTGTGAAAATGTGGCATTTTTTTCTTCTATACATTCCATTAGAATTAGAACCTGGTATGAATTCTATTAGGATCCAGACATGCATTTCAATATTCTATTACATACATTCCGATAAAGGAACTCTTTGTGTGGCACTCCATGGGTTCCTGTTAGGTATTTGTCTTGTGTATTAGGTCTTGTGTTTCTGTTAATCTTATACCTGATCTAAATGTCTTTAGGGCCATACTTCAAGAGCTCAATGTGTTTATACATTGTACATGAGTAACTAATAATTGATTTTGCTAATAAAATTCAGTTTAGTTTAGAAATCTCATTGTGTTCCAGCCTTTGTTACACATTTTACTGGCACTCAGAGTTATGCAAGAAGCTGGCGGTAGAAGATGCCAGATAACAGCTTCTAACAGCACAACAATTGCAAAATACTTTAAAACGTAGGGGAAAGGGAGGTGGAGTCTAAGGGTGGAGCTTATTTTTTTTCCATCAACATTCTTTCTCTCTCACTCAATCACACCCACATTATAACAACAATCTTTCTGCTAAATAAATGTACTCAAAGACATGGCTGAGAGTAATGACATTTATAATGTCTGCCCAACACACACAAAACACAAGTTTGGGGGTTATGGGAATCATGTAGTAGTCTGGGGTAGAGGGAAAGAGAGAGAGAGCGAGAGAGAGAGGCTAATCACTCTTTCACTTGTTGGCAGTAAAACCCGCTAAAACATATATGGCAGAAAACACTCACTGTACTAAAATTGATCAAAAATAGAATTCTTATTTAAAAATAAGAGCAGTTAATCATAAATAGTCTTCTCCAAAATTCTAGATAAAAATGAAACTGAAATTAAGCAATAGTTGCTAAAAACTAAAGGATCATGTCTAGGTTTTTGAAGAGGATGTATTATAGCATGCTTTAGACAAGACTAGACTGTTAATTTATAATACACAATTCCTGGGTCCACAATGTCCAAAACCTGGAGAAGAAGACAAGAGGGAAAAACATCTAAAAAATCAGTTAGTAGGTCTCAAATGCTAAACAATATCTACGAGATGAGGAAAAACTGGCTTAAATTTTGAAAAATGTGCAGAACAAGAAGTACATTCTAGAAAGTAAGAGCTGTGATTTTCTTAATTTTTTCCAAATGGTAAAAAGTTGTCGCAAGCATGACATATCGATAGCATAAATAAAAGTTCAATATAGAGCAGGGTTAAATGAAGACATCTAGCCTACATCAAGTCATTATGACCTGAGTATTCTGACAGTTGAACTCAGGTCATGATGACAATGGCCCAGGATTGCACATCTGGAAACCTTCTTAACCTATGTCACATTGTTCTCTTCCTTTCCTTTCACACCGTCCTTCCTTTCCGTTATCCGGCCTTTGCTCTCTACTGATATGCGGATTAAATGATTTCATATACTGTTCCGTTCAAAAAGCACATTATATGTTTCACAAAAACAATTGATTTGGTTGTTTTTTACGTTATGGTTTAGAGACAGAAGCAATTGAGACTAAATCTTTGTAAATTCTCCAAGATGCTTGGAACAACTTTCTGCCAACTAGCTTTTAAAAACGGCTTGCAAATGTGCCCAATAGAATTGATGCTGTTTTAAAGCTAAAGCCTTATAACTTAAAACGATATGTTATGTTTACTGCACTTTGCATGAAATTAACTGTCATGTAATTGTTAAATAAAAACAATTCATGCCATTATTTGTGAGACAACCCAGCTTAACATTATTAAGTGGCTTAAACTTTTGCACAGCGGTCTCTAGTGGCTCAGCAGATAGAAAACAGGAATTTTACATTGGCAGGAATTCAGGAATTTCACTGGCAAACAAAGACATTAATGCCCAACAACAAGAACAACAAACTGTGGTCTGGGAAACATGAAGAAACTAAAATAGGATCATGTCTTTGCAGTTTTAGGTCTTAATCAACCAAAAAATATTACATGAAAGTATTTTCCATGCAGCTAACCAACTTGTTACTATCACTGTAAAATAAAAGACTAAGGAAGTTCCTGTGGTTACAGTGCTGAACTATGACGACAATGAACAAATTATCTGCCCTATGCTGCCCCCTGGTGTTGCATTTTGGAAATTGACAGTAACTGTCCATGCCACCAAAACTAACACTGATTGGTTGTATCGGGTTATTGAATGACGACATTGTATACAGGTACGTTTATGCTGCTGCAAGCACATATCACCAAACAGCATGTAGTAATGAAATAATAATTGGTCACTTTATTGTCAGTGCAGCTTTTAGTGCCGCTTTTTTGTGAACCAATAACAAACAATGTAATCAATGTGTGTGCATGGGATCAGCAAATACAGATACGTGTGGGACTTTAAAGATGGTTTTGACCATTTTGTCAAAAGTATGCAATCTATGACATTAAAATGAATCAAGGACGTTTTTTCCATTTGTTGATTAATTTTCAGATTAATGAGGGAAAACATTTATTCTCTAAGTACATGTGTGTTTATGTGTTTCCTGTACAATGCATTAGCTATGATGCGGGTTTTAAAGACATCGCATTGATTGTATTTATTGCGTATTGTTATTTATGTGATTTGCTGGATGTATGAATTGATGTGCATTCATTGTGCAACACTGATTACTTCATAGTCAAGTACAGTACAAATATTTAATACTGAAACAGTCATGAAAAAGATAACATAAAAATAGAAAATGCAAGATTGGCAAGCTCTTTGGCATTTGGAAAATCTATGAGTAACTTTGACACTGTGTGTAAACATAACAGGCAATAATACAGCAAACAGTGGTTAACAAATTCAGGAAAATGCTGTGATCCTTTAAGGTGCAGATATCTCATTATACTACAACACTTTATCAGCTTCTGTCAGATTGAGTGCAGTTCAGAACGGCTGCATGGTAATGCTGTATAACAGGTCATTGTTTGACTTGACAAAATGAAAGCAAATCTTAACATAACAGTACAGTGCAGGCCAAGTTTACAAAAGAAAGGCAATGGAATCACTGGAAAATGGGGCTGAGGATTGCGGGAATAGATTCATTGATCTTTTGCTTGTATAGAGTGTAGTTCTTCTTTCTGGTCTTCTTTATGCAGCTGTAGGAACAGATATGGGTTAAATGAGGTTGTGTGCTCTTTCTTTCTTCTATGTATCTATCTATGTATCTATCTATCTATGATAGAGTAAACCAAGAATTAATCAATGAGTGATTCTGCATATCGATTCATCAATTATCCATATACTCACTTATTTAATATCCACAGTGAAAGACAGAAGACAAGGACTAATACAACAGCAATAACCAGCAGGCCAACGAGGTGCAGAAGATCCCATGCAGGTATGCGTTGTGTTTCCTCTTCAGATGCTGATAGAATAAAACAAATGATTTGTGAATTTGCTTTAGGACCAAAAAATGCACATTCATTCCAGTCATCATCAGAATTTCAGGCCATGTTTTCATCTTATAAGAGTGGATTTGAACAATTAAAAACATATTGATTGGATATGTAAAAAAGATGAGTTGGTTTAAATGTGTTTAAAATATAAAAGTCATTTCTGATGACCTGAAATGTGAGTCAAGTTTTGTGTAACAATCTTTCAATAAGGCTAATAGAACGCACCTCATTCTTTCAAAGGATTAAAATTACTGGTTACGTGGTTAATAATTGTTAACATAATAGTTAATTAAACTTGATGGCCAAAGCAACCATAATTTGGGTCTAACCTGTACACTTTGTTTGGCTCCAGTCACTCCAAAGTCCCTGATCAGCACAGTACATGTTGACCTTTGACCTCACACAAAAACAAGCTGTTTTACTTTCTTCCTCCTTTGGAAAGTCATAGGATGTTTTCTCAAGTTGTTTCCTGTGCTGAGGGAAAAAGGAAAAAATAGATAAATATATATCAGACAGGATTCCATTCTGGCTTTTTTATTGTTTTTTATTGTATTGTGGTTTTATGAGGTAGTTTTATGAGGTTTTATGTTTAAAATTGTACACTCTAAAATGTGTTTAACCATATAAATAGTATTTCTACACTGTATTCAAGCATCATTGAACACAACAGTGTAAAATGTAAATGATTATTTTGAACCGGGGTGTCTAAACTTGGTCCTAAAGGGCCACTGTTCTGCTGTGTTTATCTCCAGCTTGGCTGAATACACCTGCCTGTATGTTTCTAGCCCATCTAGTAAGACCTTGATTCGCTGGTTCAGATGTGTTTAATTGGAGCCTGAGCTAAACTCTGCAGGACAGTAGCTCTTCAGGAGCAGGATTGGACACCCTTATATCTAAATTGCACTAGGGTACATTTACATTTACATGTTAATGTAATGAATAAAGTGGAAGAAAGAAAACAAAAATAAATTATTTAAATAAATACCTGCTGCTCTTTGCCATCTGCCATCACAATTCTGCTCTCCAGCTCATATTCCAAACAATGCTCTGGAACTAAACCACTAGGTGGCACCCAATCTATCTTCAACAGTCCATTAATCTCATAGATTTGGAGAGAAGAAACTGTTGCTGGCTTTACTGAGAGGACAGAGGAAAACAAAGTAAGAATGAATGTTTCTGGATGCTTTTAAACAGTTTACAGTTCATTAGTTCATCTCAGCATTTTGTCAGATGTAAAGCATTGTGTAGTTACCATAGTTCTGGACCTCCAAAGAGAAGAAGGCAGTTCTCAGAATTCCTGCTGCAGATGATCCATTTACACAGATATTAAACTTTGAGAATTCTAATAGAGATTGTCTGGGAAACCTACATCCTTGACGGACATCAGATAATACAATGTATTCTGGACATTCCTTTGTTTCATTCATTTCCCTGTGCCTGGAAAACATGAAAAAAATTTTCAGGTATTGATGAAAACATATACTTGTTAACTCTGTAATTAGATATAGCTACTTTGGTGAGTATTTACCAACTTAGAAAATTTAGTACGGAAAATTAACAATTCCGGATTATAATAAAATGTTTGTGTTATGGAGGAGGCCGCCGTTCCGCCTCCTCCGCGCCGGCAGAGGGAGCCATCACCAGAGTATTAGTCGCCATCCAAACTACATTTAACATGAGGCTGTGCCAAGGACTGATTACTTCCTGTATGCCACCTGTTTGTCATTAAGCTCAGGTTTGCACCTCATTCAGTGCGATGTCTTGTTATGCCACGCACTACATTTCAGAGCGTTTTCTTGGACTGATTACCTGTTGCCATTTGGACTGTTTACCATTTTGGCTTCTTCGCCGCCTGCCCTTTGTTTTTGACTTGGACACTGTTATTGATTGTTTGCTGCCTGCCCTGACCCCTGCCTTTTTTCCTGTTGTGTTTTTGTCTCACCCTCATTGCTCTGTTTGCCAGTATTTGACCCATTTTTGGTTTACTCAGTTGAATAAATCACTGCAAATGGATCCTACTGTCTCTGGGTCATTGTCACAGAAGACATTGCCAACAAGCGATCCATTCAGCTCTCCATCGAGCTGACGGCTCAAGCGTCGCAGTTATCAGTGCATCAACAACAGCTTATGTGCTTGACCTCACTCACTGGGGCGCTGGTGCAAGTGCTGCAAGGAGCACAGTTTTTTGTTACAGTGCTTACTGTTTGTATCACAGCAACCTGCTCTTTATCCCACAGAGAGCAGTCGCATCGCTTTCGTCTGTTCTCTCCTCACAAGGAAAGCCCTGGACTGGGCAACAGCAGTCTGGAGAGCAGACAGTTCCATTTTTCCCACTTGCAACAATTCAAGGAAGCGTTCAAGCACCCGTCACAGGGCCTTAGCCCAGGTGAGCAACTCTTGGCTCTTGCTCAAAGGGAACTAACCGCAGCTGAACACGCCCTAAATTTTTCTTTTGCCGCTCAAACAACCTGGGTGGAAGATACATTGAAACTGTTGTATCGGAGAGGACTCAAGCCCGAGTTACAATCAGAACTAGCATGTCAAGATGAAGGGAGGAACCTGAGTGATTACATTGACCTGTCAATTCAAGTTGACAACTTGATCCGTTTCCGTTGACCCAGTTAGTCACTGCCTCCCCAAAGGCCTGAACTCGTGGACTCTGTTGAACCCATGCAAATGAACAATACTCGCCTCTCTCCAGAGGAGCGTGATCTCCGAGTACAACTTCTTCTATGCCTGTACTGCGATCAGTCTGGTCATATGAGGTCTGCCTGTCCGATTTGGTCCCCTGTTAAGCGTCTTCTGGTGAGTGCCACTAACGTTACTTTCTCTGCTGGCATTAAGATACCAGTTAAACTTGAAATCTCAGGGAAAACTATAACCATATCCTCCCTCATAGACTCTGACGCTACTGAGAATTCCATTTCATACGAAATACGAGTATGCTCAATCAAATAATCTATACCTAACTCCTTGTGGTTCCTCAGTAGCGGTGGAAGCGTTAGATGGGCGGCTCCTGGGTTCAGTAAGAATCTGTCACATGACCCAGTACATTCAGTTAGAGATTGGCGCCCCACATTCTGAGCAGATTAAACTGGAAATGTTATTCCCTCATTGAGTCATTCTGTTGTTCTGGGTCTGCCCTGGCTACACGCTCATTATCCCATCATCTCCTGGAAGCAGGGACAGATCGTCCAATGGGAAAATGCATGTCACGATCGTTACCTAACTCTTGTCAATAGTTTAAACAGACACCAGTGCCAAGCTAGAGCTACCCAGTGAATATACATACTCTGCCCCCCGGAAACAGCCACATAAGAGGCAACCTTCTGCATCTCAGGTGTTCACAGTGCTCTGGTGCTCTGTGCTCACAGTGCTCTGGTCTCAGCTCTTGAGGTCCCTCACAGCAATCCTCCTAGCCAAGGTCCTACCTATGCTCCAGGTCAGTGGGTTTGGGTATTTAACCGAGACCTACAATTCAGATTCCCGTGCAGAGGGTTCAACCCCAGGTACATTGGTCCTTTCAAAATAATAAAGCAGATTACCCCATGTCTCTCCTGCCTTTCATGTCTCCCTACTGAAACCAGCTGGTGCACCGGTTGGAGACCTGGGAAGGGGCCTCCGGGAACAGCCCCCCCCATCGGGGTTGACGGCGAGAAGGTCTACCAAGTGAACCAACTACCTGATTCCAGACACCGGGGTGGTAGAATCCAATACCTTGTTGACAGGGAGGAATACGGTCCGGAGGAGCACTCATGGGTAGATGCAGGTGACGCCGCCAGAGGGAGCCATCACCAGAGTATTAGTCGCCCTTCCGAACAACATTTCCCATGAGGCTGTGCCAAGGACTGATTACTTCCTATATGCCACCTGTTTGTCATTAACCACTCTATTTAAGCCCAGGTTCGCACCTCATTCAGTGCGATGTCTTGTTTTGCCACGCACTACATTTCAGAGCGTTTTCTTGGACTGATTACCTGTTGCCATTTGGACTGTTTACCGTTTTGGATTCTTCACCGCCTGCCCTTTGTTTTTGCCTTGGACACTGTTATTGATTGTTTGCTGCCTGCCCTGACCCCTGCCTGTTTTCCTGTTGTGTTTTTGTCTCACCCTCATTGTTCTGTTTGCCGGTATTTGACCCTCACCTGTTTTTGGTTTTGGTTTATCGCTGCAAATGGATCTTACTGTATCTGGGTCATCGTCACAGTTTGGATTTTAAATGTTTTCGAGCGGTTTTAATGTTCGGCATACATGACAGTCTTTTGAAATGTGACATTGGTGTTTTGGAGTGCAGTGTTCACATTAAATCTCACCAGTAATACAGGTAGTACTGCAAATTTGGTGGCTGGACAGGTCCTGATTCCCAGGTGCAGTCCATGTACTCCTTCCCATAGAAAACACAGTGAAATTCTCTTATTTTCGACCCTGCCAGACCTGATACAAAATCACAGATAATATTTAAAAATAAAATAAAATGCTGTACATCCTTTTTGTGTAGCCATTTTGTAGCGCTTACTTGTAAGACTTATTTTATTAAATATTATGTGTCAGTAACTGGTAAGTATACCTTTGGAATGACAATCTTGTTCAGAAACTAACAGCATCATCCTGGCTTCCACAAACGCAATATATGAAGTGTACAGTTGTTTTTGAATTTAAAGTAACATATTTCATGGCAAGATAATGTAATGCCAACTGATCAACTGATAATTTCATTCAGATATATGGAAAGAGATTATTTTATCAATCTCTTAGAATGATTGTACAGTATCTAAATGAACTGAACAGCTGTAGGAAAACACCTATTACTAGTAAACAGATTGTTAACATTATGAAACACTGTGGTAAAATTGAGGCCAGACAAGTGTGTTTAGAATTTTTGAAATGCTCCATTTGGTACTGTCTATACAAATTATGTAATCAAGTTCTGCTTAAAAAGACTAGGAAAGACCAGGGAATTATTTACTTTCATGAGTTCTGGTGTTTTCTTTTTGTGTAAATATTTGGTTCGATACCCGTCAGCAGTAGATTTACATGTGTGGAAGTACAGAGAATGATGTTGGACCAACTTAACCTGCTAACATTTTTTTGCTAACAAGTACTTGACAGTGTTTAATTACTATCACTTTGCTGCTGTTTGTTGAGTGTTACACTGTCACACAGTGTCACTGTGACTCAGAAAACAATGATGGTTCAGACCCGTTATGAGCAGTGACTTTGGTGATACACAGTAGTTTTTAAATGATTACCTTTGAGGTCAGGTTCGTATACCCTCTCTGCTTCCTCTCCTTGGATCTCTGTCCCATTGGTGCAGGTGCACTTCAACAGAGTGAGAATTCTTATCTTTACTGGTTTCTCAAGGTCAAACTGGGCAGCATAGTTCAGTTTAAGAGTTCGGACAATCTGGACAACACAGAGTGAGAATAATGTCATATCATAAACCATAAAATGATCATAAACCATGAAAAGTGGCTTCAGATGTGTGTTTGAAGATGCTGTCACAGCAGAACATGCAGAAGCTATCAAATAAATTAAGTCTTGAATGCTTCTAAACAGAGTTAATGTGAAGATTATGAAAAGTAAGATTCTGGTTTACATTGAGTTTTAATAATGACTGTTAACTAATCTGACTCAACCAGTTCTGGTTTTGTGACAGGACTAAGCAAACCTGTCCTACACGTCATTAATAATATGGTTTCATAACTATGATTTACATAGAGATGACAAAGACAAACAAAACAAACCTACAATTAATCCTAGCATAATGTGTCAGACAAGTATGGAGAAGAACCCAATTGCAGACAGCGACTCACACAGACAAAAACCTTTATTTAAATTTAAACAGAAAACATCCAAGGGGACAAACGAGGAACGAAAGCAAATAGAGAATCAAAACGGAATTTAAATAAACGATTAAAAATGAAATGGGGACAATTAAACAGAATAAACTAATGTTCACAAAAAAACCAACACGGCAAACAAATAGCACGAAACAACGAAGCAACGAAAAAACCAATCTAAGATCACAAGAAGCAAGAAAGACGCGGACGAGACCCAAGTCACCGAAGAACCATGTAAAAACAAACCAGCACGGGACAGCAGAAATGCCTTAGACACTTAGAAGGCGGGCGCCTTAGACACTTGAGAGGTGGGTGCCTTGGACATTTGAGAGGCGAGCGCCTTGAACACTTGAGAGGCAGGCACCTTGGGGGCGGACACCACCGCCGGAACAGACACTGGAGAGGTGGGTGCCACCACCACCAGACCGGGCTTTAGAAAGGCGGGCACTGCCGCTGACGGACCAGACACTCCCGAGTCGGGAATGGGGAGCGCCACCATTGGAACCATCAGGCAGGCCTTCAGAGCGGCGAATTCCACTGCCATAGCCTCCCAGCTCGAAATGGGATCGGGAGACCCCACTGCCTGGATGGGCTCACCCAGGACCGGAGCGGAGGAAGCCGCCACCTGGACAAATATACAGGACATGGGAGGGGAAGACGTTGCCTCCTGAACAGACAGACAGGACATGGGAGTGGAAGATGCCGTCCCCTGAACAGACAGACAAAACACTGGAGTGGAGGGTACTGCCGCCCCGGAGTCACTGCCGAATCCGACAAAGGAGGAAGAACCGCCTATCCCTTCCTCCTCCTACTTCTGGAGCCCCCCAGAGGAATCGGAGGGACGTGGTGCCGGATCCCACGGTCCACATCCACAGAGTCTACCACCGACTCCATGGGGTCCAAAGAAGACCCATCCCCTCCATTCTCGGAGGGACCCTCCATAGACTGATTGCATCAACCAGGAAACCCGACCGATGCAACCCCCAGGTGCAGACCTTCCGGACCAGGACCCTGGCAGACCTCTGGGAGACGGGTGAAGAATTCCCAGGGTAACTCCTCAACCGCCCCGGGTGGAAAACCATGTCCACCAACATCCGGAACGGAAGTAGGACCAACCACTCCCTCTCCACCAAGGGAGGAGGATGGTTGAGGCCTGCCATAAAATAGCCGTTGACCAGGTCTTCTGGCAGCCCTACCTTGAGCTGGCCAACAGCTGGGGCATACTCCGAGAAGGTCTGCCCCACTTGAGAGGGAATGGGCAGCCTGCCGGCGCGCAAATCGGCAACTGCATCAAGCCACCACTTCTGGGACTTAAACATAACGAAGCTGAAACACAGACAGATGAGAAAAAAACAACAAGAAAAATCTACCTGCTGGGTTCAGTGTTGGTTGGTTTGTTCTGTCAGGCAAGCACGGAGAAGAACCCAATTGCAGACAGCGATTCACACAGACAAAAACCTTATTTAAATTTAAACAGAAAACAACCCCCACAAGGGGGCGAACGAGGAACAAAAGCAAATAGGGAATCGAAATGGAATTTAAATAAACGATCAAAAACTAAACGGGGACAATTAAACAGAATAAACTAATGTTCACAAAAAAACAAACACAGCAAACCAATAACAATATAAAACATTAAACATTAACAAAAAACGTGAACAAAACTGACTAGAGTGAAACCAACTAATAGCACGAACAAACCAACAACAAGATCTAAGATCACAAGAAGCAAAATAGACGCGGCCGAGACCCAAGTCACCGAAGAACCACGGAAGAACAAACCAGCACGGGACAGCAGATCACTGGAGATAATTGTGTGTGTGTGTTGTATGCAGGATTCATAACATTCTTACCCTCCACCGGTCCTCATAGGTGTCATAGTATCGAAGCTGATATCGTATTTTGCAGTCTGTAAGATTCTGAAGTCTGACTGGTTGAGTCCAGTGGATAGTGAGGTAACCCAGGTGACCAGGGTCTGTTATCTCAATATTGTCAGGTGGATCAACTACAAGAAATGGAAGAGTATTGTAAGCATGGAACTGTCCTAACTCTTCCTCAGCAGACATTATTGTTATGACACATATCACAACTTGCACTAATAATGTGCAAATCATAAATAATTGTCACTGTTGCTTTGTTAGCATTTCATTTGCTGACCATCCAATGCATACATTTATTTATCTTAGCTCAGATGCCTTTTGAGATCTGCTTGAATCCTAATAATTGGGTTTTATTTGGTTTACTACACCATGTAAACAAGCACCTGTGATATACAGTTGTTTCTCTAGAATGCTAAATTAACTGTTCTTGTATCTTAGCTGGTGGAGCTTTGCACTGAAAATGCCAAGTATCTGCCAAATGCATTAATGTAAATGCAATGAACTGTAATAATGTGATTGCACTTCAAAGTGTTGTGTAAGCAATTATGAAACCCAGTAAACTTTAAGTGGTTAATGATCTGCAACACAAAAGTGATGGTAAAAACCCTGTCATTAATATAATAAAGTGTAGCAATCAAAGAAATTACAGGAAACATGCAAATGTAGCTCAAGCAGATCAAGGCCATGTTTTGAAAAATCTCAAATAGGTTTGATTGGGCACTGTGCACTGATGCTTCTCATAAATATTTTCCTGTATTTTGTCTCATTGTGCTCTGCAGAGAGTGTAAAATATGCTTCCGCTTTCTATATTTGATTGCAATTAGCCAGGAAACTTACCAGACACCCCACAGGCTGTGACAGCTGATGTGTACACAGGCTTTTGAGTCAGTACAAGCAGCATTACAGCGGAAAGCAATGCAAAACCCTTATTCAGCAGCAGGACAATCTGCAGACTCATCAGTGTCTAGTGGGGGAGAAGAGGTTAATTAGTGTTCATGTCTTCAATCAGCTTATTCATTTTGTTTGTACTGCTTTAAAAGTAATGTGTCAGAACTTGTAATTGATGATTTGCAGTTCTCATGAAACAGTGTATTGTTTAAAAATCAAGGTCTTTTGTCCACCCATATTATTCAGATTTACGTAAGCTCTTTGGCACTACAATCATAGAACAGCTGATCTGCCACACTGTAGTTGATTGGTTGGAGCCTAAGATGGTCACGCATGCTCAAAACTTATGTTAATATATTGTAAATTAGCCTGGTGAGCAGATTGTAAATAATAATAATTCAACAACCACAACAAAGGTATATATGTTAGTCTACATGAATGTATATATTTAAATACATTTTTTGTTAGATTATTGATGTGTTTAGCAAAATTATAACAAAATATAATGATGATGATATAATGATAATAATCAGTCACTCAATTATTGTATTAAATATATCAAATAAAATACTTAAGACATCAAGGATATGTTGCTATATAAAATTGTTTAGATATTAAATCTCTAAAGATATTTATAATTACATGTTGACATACAATAGTCCATATTTCTTAAGTCTTATGTGAACTCATTCATTACTGTTTCAATCATGAGAGAAAATAATAAAATGAAAAGAATATAAAATGACATCCTGGATTGTTTTAAATATTCATATGTAATTAAAACTGCATTCAGCTGAATGATTGCAAAATAGAACCAATTTTACAAGTAGACTGAAACCCACTTGTATCAACATGTAAGTTCAAATACCTTTCACCAATAAATTGCACATCTGAGCTTCTAATAAACAATATATTAACTGAAGTATATACCAGCAATGTTGAAATCTACAGGTAAATGCTATATAGATTTCACACTCCTTCAATATGCACATACAGTATAAATAACAGATTAACACAACAAAGAACTGAGAACAAATATACTCACTGTCATTGTTCTCTGATGATATGAGCTCATCAAGTTGCCCTGAGATGCTCTGAGTGAATGTTCCTCATGGTTCTCAGATTTTGTATGAGTAGGAAACACCCTCATGTGTGAATCATTGTGCACGTGTATGTGTAGGACTATGACACAGGTTGGTACTGTTTCTTCAACAGAATAAAATAACTCTCACAGTCTTTTTATAATATGCCCTTAACATCAAAAAACATTGAATGACGTATGACACAGTTATTAACTGAACAGCTGTGTTGCTCTGTGAATCAGCACTGTTAGAATAATGTTTACTTAAATTTACTCAGCAAGTTCTTTTTATTCATTTTTATGCGAAATGTTGGTGTGAATCGTTTTAAATGTTCTAAAGAAACGGAGCCACTGCAGGGATTGTGGTAATGCATCATTTTTCTACTGAACAGAAGATGCTGAAAGGCATCTGTGTTCTAAGACAAACACTCCTTTATAAAGTTTGCCAGGGGAATGTTAATACTTGACAATGAAAGTCAGTTGTCATGACAAACAACTCTTTCAATACTCGCAAGCATTACTTTTGTTTCCTTGATATTACACTGATGATAAACAGTTTGACAGCATCACGTTTTGTAAAAATAACACTGAATAAGAAATATTTAAAAATATGACAAATTAAACAATAGTGAAAAAATAATTTATGCAGCAATAAACTTAGCAATAATAAAATGTCACCTCTTCTGTAAGGGTTAAATATCATATTTTAGAAGAGCTAATCCAAAAAAGCAAAGGTTGTACAAGTTACAAAAAGTGACCACGACCCTCCTTCCTGACCAAATGTCCTCAGAACTTTTGAGGAAATGAGGACCTCTGGCAGTATTAATCATTTACAAAACTGTTGACATGTTGTCATGTCAACAGATAAATTGTCAAATCTTGTACTTCACATATTTGATGTAAAGGTAATCAACATCATTATTCAAACAACCCTGTTTCTAGTATTTTTACTGGACACTTACATTACATCTGTATATTTTCTGCCTGTCATGAAGAAATGTGTTTCTGCTGTTTACACTTGTGTTTCGCAATAGACTGAGTTCAGGGTCTGTAATCTTTTCCCCTGTCAGACTACAGTGTTAAAGAATTTGTTGTACAATGAAAGAGACAACACCCTTAATCCAACATACAAGGACACTGTAATACACTGGAAAAGGCTGTTTTATTCCAGTATTTGGTCAACTGAAATGTTTTGTTTGTTTATCCTTTTAAGAAACATCTGAATGCATTTATACACAGATTATGTACATAATGGTGGTTTGATCCAGACATGCTATCCAGTTGTCATAGAAAACATCTGTACACACACACTGCATGGGAGGAGTCCCCTGTCTATCCATTACATTTGAATTAACTCTTAACACACTGAACATTTACTCATCGATGTGAGATCAAGAGCTGACGAGTGTGAGATTCCAAAGTCTTATCACAACTGAACTTGATAGGGGAAAAAAAAACTGTAATGTACAAATAATTGTGATCAAAACAGCAAACTTTCATATGGCACTGATATGATTATCATCTACTGCAATTCAATAGGATTATTGTTGCATACTGTTTACTACAGTCAGAATGTAGCATGCAGTATGCAGTTTATATTTTCGGAGCAGGCAGCCTGTAGTATGTTAGTATGCTATTTGAACACTGTAAATATTTTGCACTGTATTTTTAATGCATCATTATAGAATATGAGTCTGCTGAGTGATACCGTACAAAATGGCAGTTACCAGCATGCACTGAAGTGTCTGGCTATTTGGGAAGATATGTCATAAATGGAGAAACTGGTAAACCTCTTTACCTGCACTATTACAGAACAGTGCACTTTGCATTATACATATCACACACTTATATTACTTGTGATTTTAGAATAGCTAAAAAGGTGAACTAACACAATACAGAACCTTTCACATTCTTGGCTGAGATACAACCAGGCTAATGAATTGTTGACAACATACCATTTGAAACGTCTGGAAGCGACCCAAAAACAAGTCGGGTATGCAATGCACTTTTTTTCCCACAGAAAAGCAGTGACTTTTTGTCAGGCAGTAAACAACTTCAATTTTAAAAGGTTGTGGAAGTGTGTCATTATACATGACAGCCTTAAGGAGAAAAACAAATTTGTTCATTCAGATGATACGTCTTCTATGACGAATGTCTTCTAAAGTAATACGATTCAAATATGGTGGCACGTCAGTAAGGTCGAATCTCACTGGTTCTTGTGTGACATGTGACTAGTTGTCATATCCTTTGTGGAAAAAAACTTTGCGTAAACCAAAGATACTATTTAATGCCATTACAAAGCTGGCAAGAGATCGGATATTATTTTATACAAGTATTACTTTGACGGCAACAGAAATGATAATATTTACCCAATTGACTAATATGGGAACATTTCATTTGAAATTCTTCAGAAACATACAGTACAATAGAGCAACATTAAAGCTTAAAGTGTAATTTCTGTGCCTCTAGCGTCACTAAACGCAACTGTAGGAATAATCTAAATCTTAAACAGAATTCAACCCACCATTGGCTTAGTCATACCTATCTCTGCATATTTGGCTGGCATAAGAGAATTTTTTCAAACAGGAAACACTTCAAATACACTTACACTTCATCTTTAATTGCAGCTGGCAAACTGCACTGAGATTTGTGAAGGCACAATATGTAATGAAATAAAATTTGCACTTAAAGACAACTACTTATTTGAAATACTCATTTGTGCACAGCACACACAGCCTGGGTAATCGATTGTGGGTGGTTAGTGAATAAGACGCAGGTTTTTAAACTAAAATGTTGCCTGTCCAAGTGGTGCAACTGCTTAGTGATTCATCTAAAATGGTTTAAACACTTTGGACCAGTATGACTGTAGGCGCACCTAAACAAACTTGCAAGAACCAATGTTTAAATATGTGGGTCAGACACACCAATAGGAGAAAGGATAATGGAAAGGAAAATGGAAATGATGATAGTTCTTTGTAAATAGATAAATATGGAAAAACACAATCTAAACTTTTTAGTCAAAGGATGAAAAAGATTTTACATTTGTGAGGTTGATTTCAAAAAGTAAATATGATTAAAACTGATAAAAACAGAAAAGTACATTTGACATCAATAAATTAGTTCCTTCATAAAATGAATCAAAACTTTTTGTACATCATCATAAAATGATTTTTGTTGCTCTTGTAATAAATCTTTACAGTGGTGAACAAAATTCTTCACAAACCTTTTACATTTGAATATAGCAAGGAAGATTCTGTGAGTTTTAAAACTGTTACTGTATCTTTAACTAAAGTGATTGTGATTTTCTAACTGTCCTGTTCTTAGTGCCGAGACTATTCACATCTGTACACACCTGCACATGAAGAAAACAAAATGAGTTTGATGTCACTCGCATGGGGCACAAGTGCAAAAATCTTGTGCGTCCAATTAATGTTGTAAGTGAAGCAGGCACTGACTGTTCATGAGAACGAAAGTATTAAAATTTCATGGAAATAAAAATAATGAAACGAAAAAAAAATACTGGCCAATCCAAATACACAAGCTTGGTCTTGTATGAGTTTCAATTGTTCCAACACAAACAATCAGACATGCAGAAAGAAATGAGCACTTCGCAATGTACACGCCTCTTACCAAAACGCATCAACAGTGTGTTTTTGACAGATTTTGTATGACACATTTTACACATGACACATCTGTCTTCTACAGATGTTCTCTGTGTCTGGCCATGATTACATGCACATTACAACATGTATCTATCTATTTTTATCCTCAAATATTTGGTATTTTTACCAAATGACGAGGTGGTACAAGGTAACATGGCATTGGGTGAAGTTGATTGGCAGCTCTTTGTGACTTCATACAGAAGACAGATGGTCAGGTGTTTTTAACTAACACCTTCCTTCTGTTCATAATCAGTCAGAAAGCTGTGTATTTCCTTCCTGTCCTCGCCCTCTGGGCTCACTGGTCCAAGAGAAGAAAAAAATGTCACAAGTAGATTACAAAGACAGATGATTTTGAGAGGTGACACGGTCAGTTATAAAACAACAGCAGATACTGTGCTTGTATCTAAGTATCCAAGGTCAGTCTGCTGCTGTATTATTGGAGTCCTTAGCTGAACAGAAAGGGATTTGTAGCCCACTTCCTTTTTGGTCTGCTTGTCTATTTCCTCTCAGAATATGTGGCTATTTCCTCTCAGAATGTGTGGCTTTAACTTACAATCTCCCCCCATTAGCATGAGATATTCGAGTTAGCTTTAAAATGTCTGGACCCCTCCATAGGGGGTTAGAAGAGGTAGGGGGAAGCTGATCTGTTCACCATAGCTAAGTTAAGGTGGACCTAAGGACCTGACAAACGGTCACGATGACCTCTCTATGAAAGGTCACAGATCAGCATTAAGAGGTTATCTGGGGGTAGAGTGAGGATGAGGTGGTAGAGCAAGGTAAAGGGATGCTAGAGGTCCTCCCATGGTCCAGTAATGCTATATGGTGGAAAGCTGGTGGGGTTTTGATGAAGAAAGATCCAGCAATGCCTGTACAGTGACACCAACTTTTACCAGACCTCTCTCCTCCAGGATGTGATGTGGCAAACACAATTTGTCCTGTGCAAAAAGACACAAAACACAGGCATAAACACATAGCTTAATAACCCACAGGACCACAGTATCTGGGAAAACAGGGAAGGAATTTTAGATCCCACCTGTGGAACTCCAAGCTTTTTACAAGCGTCCAGAAAATTCTCAACATTACGTCGACATTTGGCCATACTCAGCTTTGGCTGTTGGAGAGATTACACACAGACACAGGTTTGTTTTTATCAGTGATATCTCTTAGACTTAAATTGTTTTCATGCCAGGTTAATGATACATTCTGTTCCCTACCCCTATATATTCTGCCTAACCCTCATAAAAACATGTTGATATTATTGGATTTAAAGTAAAACATGATTCGGCTGATTTACCAGCCTATTTCAAAACCTAAAATATCAAGTCTGTCTTTGTTTATAAAACAATGTTCTGTGTAATACGCTTGAATGCTGACAGTAATGAATGCTAATTAAAATGCAGAACATTTGGTAAAAAATTTGCAGAAATTCTGGGGCAAGCCACAGTTCATTAACAATTTGTAGTGAAATGGATCAGAATAAATAGACCTGTAAAATTCAAAGCAAGCAAACCAAAGTAAATAGTTTAATGGGACTTACCACTGCAGGGGAGGGCACATGAATGCTGGCCACAGAACGAGGACGAATGTGATTGGCCAGATGACATAACACGACACCATCCATTAAAGCGGCGCCAACGTCATCTGGCAACAAAACCTTTAACCTAGACTCGAGGTTCTGCAGAAACAAACAACTTTTTTGTTTACTTCATTTGATTGAGAATTAATTCATGTGAAAACAAAACTTAAAAATGAAGTTTCATATGCTAAAACATAAGACCATCATGCACTCATCAGTCATTCTGGCTGCCACGGTTGACCACTCAGCACCAGGGACAGTATATAACTGATGAGCTGGAGCTCCATCTTGGAGCTCTTAGCAAAGATTAGAACAAAGCCTGATCGTTCTAGGGGTCAATATCACACTGTTCCATCACAATGCCACAGCTTCCCATTTTATACTTAAGACATCACCACTTATCATCTCACTTAGTTAACAGAGAAACAATTCCCTGAACATTTACGGATTAGATGTTGTTTTGCCAGCTTGTAATGTTTGAACATTTGGTTTATGATTATGAATCCTGCTTTTATTTAGAATTTTTTTGTAAAGTGGCAAATAAAAAAAAACAAATGTGTTTATTTTCATACTTCATATTATCATACACGAAAGGAATCAATGGCATTTTATAGTGTCTGAGATTTTGAAACTTCAAAAAGAGCCATAAAAAATCCATTCATCATAAAAGTAATGCATGCAACTCCAGTGGGAAACAATTCAAATATGGTGGCAAATCAGTAAGGTCGTATCTTACTGGTTCTTGTGTGACATGTGACTAGTTGTCATATCCTATGTGAAAAAAAAACAAACCAAAGGGATTCAACATGCTTTTTACAGTTTTAAAATCCCAGATACTATTCACTGCCATTACAAAGCTGGCAAGAGACAGTATATTATTTAATATAACTCCAATTGTGTTTGGTTGAAGAAAGAAAAGTCATTTACACTTAAGAAGCAATGATAGTAAATTATGACAGATATTTTGCATAAACTGTTCTTTTAAATATGGAAGGCTGACCAGACGTAGAAGTCGGATCTGCTCCATCTCCTCTTTGAGGTGTTCCATCTTTCTCCTCATAGTGAAGCTTGGGTCTGTGGAGCTGAAGTCTTGCCGATTTCCACGGGAGAAGGCTGAGTAACAAAATTAAGATTAACCGCAAGGGAGCCAATAAACACATGCAAACATATGTGACCCTATCTGTAAAATCCAGCCTAAATCTCATAATCTAATTATGAGATAACAAGCACCAAAGTTTGATTTTAACCATTAATGTCATTAAGGTTTGAGTTTTTGACATGGCATTAGTCAGATACCAATGTCAACTGTAAAGAATGTTCCTTACAATATGTGGGATGAGTTCACAAAAAATTACTTTAGCTGGGTTTTTACATTTTTACATATATACACATAATAGTCTAAAAGTATAACAATATAAAAATATGTCCAAAATCAATAAAAATACTGTTAAATGACAATTGTGTATTTTTAAAGGGCCAGTTCACTACAACTAAAAACTCTGTCATCATTTATTCACCCTCATGTTGTGCTTAACCCGTATAATTTTCTATCTTCTATGGAACACAATATAAGATCTTGGGCAGAATGATGGTAATTGACATCACCTAATCACCTGCAATAAAAAAGTGTTTTAACAGTTTCTTCTGAAGTCACAGTTTGTGGAACGACATGAGGGTGACTTAATGATGAATTTTTATTTTAGTTCCAATTCCCAAACACTGGAAAACCAGTAGACTCAAATTCCCTAAACAAACGCTCATCTTTTTTCTATTCATCCATCTATCCATCCATCATCTATCCCTTCCTCCTCTCTCTCTCTCTCTCTCTATGTATATGTAAGATCAACATTACATTATAAATATACATTTTATATATTGTATATATATACAAATTTCTGTGCAAATTGTACACATATTCATTCATGTGTACTGTCGATTTACACGGTTCTGCTACACAAATTCTTCTCAATACCTTGATTATTTTCCTTTACAAGATACTTGGTACACTGATTGTGCTTCTAGTTGCCAACAAATATAAACCAGGGAAAACTACACAGGCACATTAAGATAGCCATTATGATCATGCAACGTTGCATGCCGGATCATGCACAAAGCATATGCATCATATTACGGAGAACACTGTAATATTAAATATATAACTGTAAAAAAAGGTACAAAACATCTTTTTAAAAATCCTGTTTCTTTATATGATCTATATTTGATACTTGGTCTTGATCTTTATCATTTCACAGTGGCTTAATACAGCATAGAGGAATACATTGTTGTTTCTCTAGCAACACTACCTCTACATTAGCTATTGGTGAGTTTCAGAGCATGAAACTAATTCAAGAAACACATTTTCTGAAAAAAAAAATAGAACCGGTTCAGTTGTTTAAAGGGAAGCATTGAGATGACAGATAACCTTGCAAAGCAAGCAACTCTGCTACGACAGGAAGTTAAAGCCTTCCTTGGGCTTTCCTATGAATTGCAATGCCGTGAAAAAGATAGCAAACAATACCATACATTAGCTAATGTCCTTGTATTACTAAAGTTCAAGACCACTCTCGTTTATGGTGTTCCAAAGAAATCTTCCCATAACCTCTAAATTCCCAGGTTTGCATTTTTACTTATCATTTGTTTTTAAATTTGCTGTGATGAAGAAACTGGGGCACTGCCTTAAAATAATATGTCTGCAACAAACTTCTGTTCATGTTCTTTCTTTCAGGTAGTTTATGTCTAACTAAAGCATCCATTCAAATTTCAGTAAAATATGGTAAAATATATCTATAATATATTCTATGTTTCTATAAAAACTGAAAACGAAGAACTGAATGAATAGATGACAAATTATTAGCAGGAAGGTTGAGTGGCGATCTCCTCACTTGATCTAGATAGAGATAGACTGGTAGAGATAAACCAGAAAGCTTGTGATGAAGATACAAGACAAAATGGATACAGACTTACCAGATCTAGGTTTTAGGCCAAAGACAGTGAGGCTTGTGGTGAAATCATTAGAACGCAATCCTTCCTGTAACAACACAGATATATTATTCTGTATACAGGTATATTATTCTCTGTTTGTGTTTACATGTAAACAATTGAGCCCTTTATAAATCCCCTTGAAATGCAGTGTCCCATCACAGGCATGCAGGTTCTAAACTGGATTCATGTATTTGTGAATGAGGTGTCATTGTATGAATGTTTCTTTCCTTGATGAGTATTGTAGTGTGGTACTTTACGATTTACACACACACACACACACACACACATATATATGGGGACACACACAAGTCTCACCTCACAATCATTGTCATTTCCACTAGAGTTTCTTCGAGCACTTTGGCACTTGTACTGAAATAGGGAATACAGATCTTAGCGCTATCACGAAACAAGCAAGCACAATAATATTCCAAATACACGTAATATGTGCTGTTTGTTAAATAAATATACAAAATGATTTTCTGCCATTAAGTTAAGGTGACCTGCAGAAGAAAACTGTCCTGTCTTCACATTATGAGTGAAAATAAGTTTCTTCCATTTCAATCAGTTACCATTCTAGACTCACATCTGTTACACATTTTGCACATTTCACATTAATCAGTAATGAAACATGAAATATGTAACAGTGTTTGTAAAAGCTTTTCTAAGTAACTTTGTCCAATCATCTGATATGAATCTACAGATCCTAAATATATTAAAAAAGTACAAATACACACACTCCACACACAAATATGAAATTGGCTCATAATAAGTGCATTATATTTTAAAAATACCAAATACAAGACAGCATACTAATAAAAGAAACACTTTGTCATATTTTATCTGTAATTTATAATAAATGTAAGTTATATTAATCACAGAATACAGCAGTAATGATTCAACTTTGAGACCATAGTATTCTGAGACAAATCTTTCTGTAAAATACTTAAAGCTATACAAAGTCATTTGAAACCGGTATTATGTTTATTTATTTTAATATCACCAGTGCTGAGAACAAGTTATCTTTGGCTGTCTCTCAGATAGTCTGTTTAAGGAATTTAAGACTACTAGTTTCACCAGTGTAACAGAAAAACAACGTTAACATATTGAAACTAAGCTACTTTTGTTGTTAGGGAGGGAGTTATTTTTTGTGTCACTGCATTTTCCTTAGCAAACATTTCTAATACCCACAAGGCAAAAAGCGTGAAGCGTTACACGTCTCTGTGAATACAGAATAAAAATGTAACAAATACTGTGCTGTTTAGTACTGTAAACTAGTTGTGGGTTACAGCAGGTATTATCCTGTTATTTGGATGTGGCCCCATCATTTCCACATAATATATGATACGTTTAGGCATAGTTTAGGAATTCCCATACT
>JAZGTI010000535.1:0-61422 GCA_036877585.1 Botia kubotai | reverse complement strand
GGCAGCGTACGGCAGCGTTAACCTGTGGCGCGTCGGAGGCAGGTGCGCCTCAAATCGACCCCGCGGTAATTAAAAAGTCAGCGTCCGCATCCTCCCCTCACCTCCGTCGTGCGCTCTGGAGGGAGATTCACTGCACAGCTGCTGTTACCACAGTATGACTGAGCATGGTAAAGTAGATGTGGAAGGGCCTGATAAAGATGGGGAAGACTGACAGGGGTGAGCTGGAGCATATGGTTCAGACTCAATCAGTCAGGTAGAAATATGAACTATACTGTATAGTGTTTACTACAGACGAACGATCATCTCACCTGCTGGGTAATATAGTGTGTGTTGTGTAGGATATGTTTTGCTCAGCTAAGAGTTTAAAACACGACAGCCATTTAATGAAAGTTACCGTGCTCATTTCCACTTAATTAAAGGGGTCATATATATTTTTCCATCCTTTATATGTTTCCCCTGAGGTCAACTTATAATGATGTTAGTAAAGTGTTTTACACCGAGAAAGTCATAATGTAGTTCATGTATGACACTTTTAAACTTTTCTCTGACTGAGGTTTGGCTGCCGCTGTCTCTTTAAGACTCATATGCTAATTGATGTTGAATGAGCAGGAGCTAAATACAATTGTTGACAGGTCTTGTACATGTTATCAGTCGTGTGTTTAAATGAATCTTTCATCTTCTGTTTATGGTCAGACAGGAGGCGTATAATGAGCATTTTTTGCGGCTCTGTTTCAATAAACGGTCTTTTTTTACACTAGGGAGGGTTTGTGAAAGTTTCAGAAGTTACAGTGTGTTTTCATGGTATAATGAACTCTTTTATCTCAAGGAGATCAAGGAGAACTTGAGTCATCGTTATACGACCCATTTTAAAGAAAAACATCTCTAACCTCTGGCTGGCAGCATCTGCAGGAACCCGCCAGCCCCTGATCTGGCTGAGCTCCGGATCGGACATCTCGATCTGCAGAGGAAGTCTGGGCATCCAGACGCTGACCTCCAGCTGAGCGCTCAGGTAGCTGTAGGTGAAGTTCACCATCATCCTCACTCTTCCGCGCGTCTCCTTGCCGTTGACGTAGACGTAATCGCACCTCTCGGACACCTGGGAAGGAGGAAAACAAATCAGACGACGGACAAACAAAGCATTCGAACAACACGCTATTCGTAGGAGCTCTAAATGAATGAAAATTGCTGCCTTGGCTTCGATAACAGTCTACTTTTCTCTCCAATTTCCTGGCGACCATTTCAAATTCTGAAAGCGAAAAACAAGGCCTCTTCTTGGGCTAATCAGCACAATATGCGGAAAACAGTCCGGCCTTTGTGTTTTTTCCGCGCCGCTGTTATTTGCTTTCGTTCTTTGCTTTAATGAGGAAGATGAGAGATTGGACGGGCTTTGACTGCCCTATCCAAGTGTTTATTTCAGACTACAGTCAGTGAGGAAGAAGCGCTTGATAATGAGACTGTTTGGACGTCTGTATTTCTCTGGCTTTGGGGTTGAAAGGAGCCCAGCAGATGGAGGGGGGAAAAAAGACAGAAAACATCGCCGAGTAGTCAAGTCTTTTCCCAACAAAACGAAGTCATTTGCAGAAGCACTACACAGCTCTTAGCCAGCGCCTATGATAACTGGCTGAGAAATCTCATCTTAGCCAATCAGCTGGAGGACTTCTTTAATAACAACTGGTGCAGAAGTGGGCCAATGGCACGGCTTGATTTCTGAGCTTGATGTCAGCTCAAAAAGTGTCGTTTGTTTATGAGGATGTATTTCCTTGATGCGGTGCCATTTTCAAACCTGCCATACTTTAGCCTCTAGACTGACATATAAGTAGGTGCAATCTGTTTCCTCCGATTCTTGCGTACCGCTAGAAGCAGATCGGTCATCATTTCCAGTTTTTTAACATGATCTTAAAAGACAAACAGAAACTAAATCTCAAAAGGAATTTTGCTTCCTAATGAAATTTTACACCGTTTTTTTATTTGTGACACCTGGCTCGTTGCGGAGGAGGTCGATGGTGTATTTATATGAGCTGTGATTAACTTTAGTGTTTTTAGTTCTTTGGTGTTTTTAGCTCTACACTTTCTAATAAAACACCTTTGTTATCTTTTATACAGCATATATATAAGCCTGCGAAATGAATAAGCCATGTTATCATACTGACCTTCAAGACAGAGCTAAAAAAGGTAAAATATTTAGGCTTAAGTAGGAAACCCTAAATGTGACACCAATTATTATAACAGAAAGGTTGTTTTAGAATGTTTTAGCCATATCATGTTGTTTTTTACAGCAATTTCTGATCGTCGTGTTCCTGTAGCTCAATGGGCAGAGCACTGCGTTAGTGACGCAAAGGTTGTGGGTTCAGTTCTCAGAGGAGCACGACAAAATGTGTAACTTGAACGTACTGTAAGTTGCTTCGGGTAAACGGGTCTGCCAAACGCATAAACGTAAATTCTGTGGAGGACCTTCAAAAGCTCACAAAATGGCAGCAAACGCAGTACAAATATTTTGCCTTGTGAGAAACTGTAGACTACTTCTCAACGTCTATTATATCTGTTAACCACCTGTTAAATCTGTTAAACTGCCTGAATCTATCCATATAAAAGACATAATGAAACAATTAACATTTTCACATAGACAGTTGTGTCCTTTATTTCCTCATTGAACGATTGTAGATCTCCCATTAAACAAACAAAATACTGAGTGCCAGAAACCCTTCAAGCTGCGTCCGGCGGCCCGTAAAGGGCATCCATTTGGGCGCCCGGACTAAAAGTGTGTAGAGTGGACCGATCAGCCCGCATGCCCTGCTACATGCCCTTCCCATGAGATTCTGTAGGCATCATAATGAGTCTGGCAGGGCATTAATCAGAAACATTAACACTGTTGAGGAGACGGACACTTATGCAGGATGTCAAGACTCCCGCAGGGAAGCGGGTCGGATACTTAATGACCCATTCAGACAGAGGAACCGGACTGTGCTGTCTGACGTAGGTTCTGTCTCTCTCTTCCTGTCTGAAGCTGACAGAGGTAATTAGCACAGTTCATCTCGAGAAACTATGACTGTTCACCTCAACAGAAAGGTGAAAAACTGTTTCTTGGCTGTGCTGCGCAGACTGGCAACTCAGATACCTGTAAAGAATAAAAGTGCTATTTTAGCTAGTCAATGCCCTTAAACATTTAGTCTTGTACCAAGACTATTTTATAGCTCTATACTTTTGGTGTATATTTGCATTTTTTTTTACATTTTATTTCTCCTGAATCGTTTTAGGAGAAATACCTGAGACAAAGTTTATAGTTGAAGGCAGGGCAGGCAATTTTTTAGCTATTCTGGTCGAAAGTCTCTTCACTAGCAATCACTAAGTAAAGTGGTTTAAATGTATTATATAAATATATATCTTCTGTGGAAGGACCTTAAAATGTTCATCCAATCATTGTGCTCGGTCCAAATGCAATGATAGGATGTCTTACCTCGCTATCAAACTATGTATGCGTTCATGTGCCGGAGGAGGTGTGGCTTATAGCTAGCGTCCCTGAAATTGCCTACCATAATTTTAATAAAATGTAAATGAAAACTCAATGCAATATCCCGTCTCCTGACTAATAATAAATAAATAAATATTATCTAGGTTACTATGTTGTATCAATAGCTTGTACTGTAGCTACGTTCTGAAAGCTTAGCTATAGTTTAACTACTTTAAAATATAAGTTGCAACTTTTTTTAAAGCAGCTTACCCAATCAATCCTCCCGAGATCCACGCGTGCGCACAATTCTATGCACGAACGCACACAATCCCTCCTGTAGCGCAGAGATACTGCGTCATCTAAGGAAATCAAACCCCCGTTCTCATGACTTCCGTACAATCTCCATATCTCCTCTAACTTCTGTCTCTGCCTATCTCTCTCTCTCTCTCTCTCTCTCTCACTACTCTCATTCTGTCCATCTCCTGTATCTGTCTGCACAGGAGATCGGCTCATTTGTTGGCTTGTCTAGGCAGCTCGACATCCAAAGACATCACAAAAAAATATTGCACATCAAACTAACGGCTAAATATCTTTCCATGGGGTCTTTCATAATCTCGTCTGACAAATATAATATCAAGAAGCGCTAATTGAAATGCCCTTAAGACGGAAGGAAGCTAATTCAAACATTAAACTGGGCTGGGAAATTAGGTAACTGCAGTAAAGGAGCCACAGATATTGAGATGTAACCCAATTATACTCTGATTAGGAAAAAGTGACGGGAATTGCTCGGCATGCAATATTGATATGGAAGATACAAACCGACGCTACAGCAATGATTCAAGCTCGGAGAAAATACACAAATTCTGCTGTGCTCAAAAAAACCCTTGATGTAGTTATATAGGCTCGGAGGCAATGTTTTAACACTATCTTCAGCTATCTTCAGTATCTTCAGCTGCTATGAATCCAGGACACCAATGCCTGTGTCTGTATCTGTGTGAGTGTGTGTGTGTGTGTGTGAGTGTGTGTTTTGGTGGTGGTGGGGTTCCTCTCCAGAGGTCAGTGTTCCAGCGTAGGGTGTTCATCACATAATTAAACCCAATGGGAGCAAACACACACACACACACACACACACACACACACACTTTTCCTGGTATTGTCATTTTCTCCCCCATAAAAAGCTCTCATATTTTGTTCCCAAACGGCAGAGAAATTGGAAGGCACAGGCCTGAGAAAAGACACCATTTAACATTCCCTTGATTTTCCGCTTCTGGCTGGAAAACTGAAAATAGATGGTAACAGTAGAAATGTACAGTGATTTCAATCTAATTTAACATGGCTGCCATACAACAGTGTTTGTGTCTTCCTGACAATGGTGTGGTTACTGAATTCTTCCAAGCGTGCGTTCTCTTGTGTGGGTCGTGTTAGGGGAAGCTATCGAAACTTTATATGTGCTTGACGGTAAATCACACTGCATGATAGACTCACTAATAACATCATTACAGTATAGGGAAGGCTGGGGGGCTAGTTGTCACACTGAGAAATTGTCACGAGATGTATCTCAGTAACTATGGAAGTTTTGAATCAAAAACCCAAAAGTTTTTGGTCACAGTCATTTTTTTCCTCAGCAAAGAGTTTGGGGCAAGTTGTCATGTTTTTTTTGTAACGAGCTGTCACTTGTCTTTTTATTTGTTATAGTTTTATATAGTTAGCTGGTTCCCTTTGTGACATCTTACCCCACCCAAAAACAAATTCACCGGAGTGCGAAGCTTTTATCCCCGCTGTTCTGTTCGTATCAGTGATGCGTGCATCCCCGGGCCCACCTTAACCACATCTTCGTCCGTTGAGCGACACTCCACCGATTCGGTCACGTCCGTCACGGTACCCTCCGTTCCCACGGTGACCACCTTCACCGGCATGGCAACGGTTTTCCCCGTGAGTACTGCAGTGTTGAGGATTTCTGTTTCCTGCAGGAAGAGGGCAGATCAATCAGACAGCATTAACTCTAGATAATTCAGCCGTCATTATTCACGACGATTCGTCATTCTGTCAGCTCCAGCTCCTCAGAGCCAACAATCAGTCGCGCTATTAACCCAGTGAGTCATATCATTCAATTAGAGTCATCAGCTTTGGAGAGTCTGGAAGTGAGATGAAGTGGTCTGTTTAGAAGCAAACAACACATCCTGTTTCTATGAAACAGATCAACAAGTCCCAGGTTTACTTTATCAACACCACTCGAGAAAATGAAAGAAACGTTTACCTGCCCGTGCAAAAGTTGCTGCTATGATGCTACCGTAGGGTCTTGTGGATGGTTGCCAGGGTGTTGCTATGAGGTAGCCATGGGGTAGCTAAGGTGTTCTTAGGGGTTTTAGGCATGGGTTTTTGCTACTGTGAACGGTTGCTAAGGTTTTCTGGTTGGTTGCTGGGGCGTTGCTAGGGTGTTGCTGGGGTGTTCTGGGTGGTCGCTCACCTATCTGTGGATCTAGTACGATCATTTACATATCGCTTAAAGAGCTATACACTATAAAGGATTTAAGCATGGCTACAGCACTAACAGGTCAGTTTAATACTTGCCTTTAAGGGTTTGTTTAAATCCCAAACCGTAATTATGTCTTTAGAAATATTGACGCTTGCCTTCGGAGGCACCACAAATAAATACGTAATGTATACAGTAAACACAATATCACTGTGACGTTCTCGGAAGCTCCTGAAAAATGCTTTACAGAGAAACGTGTCAGGGACAAAACAACATCCGCACATCTTCTTTTCACAGAAATATCCTGCAATTATGAAGAACTGACAGCTACGGTTACCGTTTCTGCGAAACTCTTCTCTCTTTGTGTAAAATCGTATCTGAAATGCGTGTGTGTGTTCAATCTGCAGTTCAAACAAACCACAGGCTGGGTAATTAGATCATTTATGTCTGTTCTTCCGGCTGACTGAGGCCACAGGTGAGGGGACTAAAGACATCTGCCCTCCTCACAGGCCACACAGCACTTTGAAACAGATAAACCAAAATAAAGAAGCCCTCCACAAACGCTTTTTGTTCTTCGCCGTACGCCGTTTTGTCACCGCGCCTGCCACTCTCCTTTAGAGAAAACAGATAACATTATTTAATCCTGAACTGCGGATAATGACATTTCAAGCTTGTTAATAAGACGATGGTCCTCTATTCTTTAATTTTTTTCCTCCAGGCAGATCTCACTTATGCTCGAATTGGCAGCCGATTCTTATTTCAATCATTTTCACTTTAATGCACCACCGTCGCAAGAATAAACGAGCCACTTCCTTTCTTTCCCTTTGTGCGTTTAAGCCGATCGTTATTTTCTAACGCGGACTGCGCCGTCGCTTCTGAGGTTGCATTTGAATACGCCATCGCCTTTGATTTCAAAATTATGTAAATGCTCAATACGTACACAGTCTGAGCAGGTATTCAAACGTTGTGCCGAGACATTTTGACAGGGAGTTATCGCCTGTGTTTGATTTGCTGTCAAAACATTAATTTATCAAGACCAGGAAAATGACTCTGATAAATATTCCACATGATGGAACGAGTGAAGTGTTTACCATTCTCTCTCTCTCTCTCGCTCGCTCGCTCCCCGCTCAAATGAATTCAAAGAACTCGGCGACACTGTTCGGCAGACAAGGTGCTTTCAAACGTCTTTCAATGTGTCCATTCACCGGCTGTTAAAACTGAACAATGTAATTTTCAGTCAAGCCTGAAGATTAGGCACTGAATTAAAAACAGAAATCTGGAGTAAAACAGTGGAAAGTGTCTCGGTGTGCTTCGGCTGTGGGCTTTACTTTACAGTAAAAAACACACAGCTGAGGTGACTTCAAGGAAAAGGGTTTTAAACGACCACACAGGTCAAATGCATTGGCCCCTGAGAAAAATGCTCAGGGACATTTACTGACTGGCATGACAAAACCACACACACACACACACACATGTAGTAGACTTCCTGCTCAGGATGTGTCAGCTTTTGAAGGTTTAAACATTGTGCTGAGAATTCTGATGGTTTTTCCATAAGAAATAAAGTATCTATGACAAAATTTTCATCTTTTTGGATAATAATGGCCATGTTTGCACAGTTGTGGAAGGATTACTCTTTTCTCTCGCAGTCATTTAAAACTCCCAGTAATTTCAGTCTCCCAGTTCACAAATACACATTAAAAACCATTCTTAATCCGGTTCAGTCTTATGAAATTTGTCCTGTATATTCTCTCAGATTTGTATTTTTTTAATTACTAAAGATATTGAAGTTTCCTTTTTATTTTTGAAACTCCATTTGAAACTCAACTTGGTTGAAAAACCTTGAATGAAACCTGAATTAACTTTTAGCATGATGCTTCTATGAATGAAAGTACTATAACTGCAGGCCTACATTAGCATGCAGCACACCCACATGCTCCAATCTTGGGTGGAAAATGAAGAAAGATTTACTCTAACAGTAGGACTGATGTGGGTGACATGAAGCTACCTCTGCTGCTCCGGTTGTTGGGGTGCAGTGCAGCTGCCCTATCCCCAAAAAGTTCTCAGAATGTTGGCTAATGTTCTCTAAAAGTGGTATTGTAGTTGAGTCCAGCTGGATGAGTCTAAGAATTAGTTCAGTGAGCTGAACTCAGATGAGCTGGACTCAACTTAAACTGGACTCAACTACAACACTGTCTAAAAGTCCTCTCAGTTATCAAAGAACCTTCCTGCAGTCGTCACATTAGTAGAACTTTTTAACATTATATATTGTATCTGTCAAAAAGATTCTTGTTAGTGGAACGTTTTAAAAATGTTACACAATTAAAAAGTTTGAATAATGTTCTTATACGCTTTTGTTATCTAATTCGAGAAACATTCTAGAAACGTTCTTACAACCTAAAATTACAACCTAAAATTGTTAGCTGGGTCCCTTCCCTCAACATCATCTCTGGAGCTCTGAACCCTCAGGAAGGGTTCTGAATCCGAACTCCATGTGTTATTCATGCGGTCTCACCAGCCACTGCTGCTGCCAGTGGTCGGTAAACAATGTTCCTGGACCACTGGCTGATTAGCGTTAGCTATGCGCAGATGCTGGTGTAAAGAACAGTCTCGGCTGACGTGAGCAACAGCAGATCGCAACTCTGCGGGAGAGCCCTGCTTCTACAGCACGTGCATTTCTCCGGATGGCTGTGCGCGGCCTCGCGCTATCTTGAGAGAAAAGAGAACAGGGTCAATCGATAAGGCCATTACACCTTTCAGCAGCGGGGGGTTCTGAAGAGCACAAGAGAGCTGCGGGTCTGTCAGTGAAGGGTCAATATATGTACATGCGACTGGTTCGTTCGGCGCGGGCCTGCGCTGGGTTCGATGCTCAAGGACAGTCGGTGTTGAGTTGAATGCATCAGCACCCTGACGACTCGGTCACACGATTCCAGATTTATCGATCGACGCCTGTATTTCTTTTCAAGACCGCGGGTTCTCCCAGCCCCTCAGCAGCTGCGGCTGAAAACGGAGTCTTGCTGACAAAGTCTCTGATAAAATAGCACAACAGCGCAGACAAACAGGGAGCAAAGAGGAAGATGGCTATTGATTTCAGTAATAGCGCGGAGAGATGCAGAGAACGCTTAGCTGCCGTCGAGCGCATTACAGACTCCGGGTCAGCTAAACTGCGCTCGGCGACTGTTACCGCGAGGATAATCACAGCCTTGTGTTAGCACTACTGCATCAAGTGATAATCCAAGACCTATTCAAAAGAAGCCCTTTTTTAGGAATTACCTCCAAAGCCCTATTATGTATTAAGAGGGTGAGGACCAGAGGTGATCTTAGCCCTGTAGTCTTCTCTGCCATCTCTTCTGTGCTCCTGAATTAACATTTTTTGTTGGTACTGGAATATCAGTCCAATCAGCACAGAGCAAGCCTTCACCTCCCCTCACGTACCCCTGGAAATAATTTATAAAGGCTGCTGGTTACAGCTGGTAAGGTCTCTAGATGAGAAATAAAATATGAACGATTTTTTTAAACTGATATGATAATATAATTTAAAAAATGATTAAAAACGATTACATTTTAAACCTGCGAAATAAAAGCATTTACACAAGTTTTCGAACCCGGCTTCTGTAGATGACACCAGGTTTAGGTAATTAATTTACTTTATTTCCACTGAATAAACAAGCTTTTGCCTCCGAAATCTGCGGGCCGCTGAGATTTCAGAATTACTGTCCATTATATACAGCAACATACTGAAACTCAGGCGCCCTTGGCCCTCTCTCAGTGACATATATTCCCTCTCTCTCAAACAAACACCTGCTGGGAAACTCAACCACCCTTTAATGACTGTAAAAAACTAAGACCACTCAGATGCAATTACAGCCCAACATTCCCTCTCCCCTCTGTGGCAGTAAAGCGCTATTTCTGTGTGAAAACACAGATCCTATATGTCCTGCCTAGTGTGCTGGCCTTCAGGTGAGGGATAATGAATACATAGGCTTTTTCAGATGAGTGCGATAAGCTGCCCGTGGTCGTGCATGCAGCCGTGGTGGAGAGAGAGAGAGAGAGTGAGCGAGCGAGATGCTAGTGGTAATGAGGGAGCGTGTGGTAAGCACCATCGATCCCCACGGCTGCATGGCAGGGTGCAGGTTTACCGAGGCCGGCCGCCGTACACAATAACACGCTCTGTCTGCATCTTAATCTCTCAGCAGTCACAAATCAACTTGCATTTCTTTCAGTCAACTGCTCTCGTTTTTTTCTCTCGTTCTCTTTTTCTCTCTGTTGGTGTCGAATGTGTAGGGCGCAATCCTGTGCCGCAGGGGGTTATGGGAAAACATTTGCATCAACAGGACATAAAACAATCATAACGGAAACTGAAATAACATGAACGAAGAACTAGTCTGTCAAACCGAGCAGTTTAAATAACATTTCTCCCAGACGATCAAGAATTAAATTATGTCTAGATCACAATGTAAATGAAACATTCCTGCGAAATCTGGAACTTTGCTAAGGAATTCTAGCTTAGCTGGTTAGTGCTGGTTAGTGTTAGGTTTAACAAAAAAATTCACTTTAGCCTCTTATCTATGAAACCATATTCTATTTACATTTATGCATCTGGCAGACGCTTTTATCCAACGCAACTTACAGTTATTTTAAGTTATACATTCTGTTAGTACATATGCTCCCTGGAAATCGAACCCACGACCTTTGAGTTGCTAGCGCAATGCGCGACCAACTGAGCTACAGGAATGCCTTAATGAATAAAATACCGCTTTTATTAATAATAGCCGCTGTTTCAGATGCAGTTTTGAAGAGAAAATAAATAAAGAAGCAATTATTGAGACGAAATAGAATTTGGGTTGATATTTGGAGCTAAAAGACACAAAAATAAACTGCACCGTTAGACTAATACTTATAAATAATGAAAATAATGAATAGATTTTATTTTTTATTTAGTTATTACTTTTTTTTCCTAGTAGAAGTCAACTGAATGGCGCCTCCTTAAAAAAATGGGTCCATGATGAAGGATCTTGTTGTGTTTTAAATTTTCAGCCGACTTTAGTTCCCCAACGGCCTGACACTTTTACAGCTTGTTCTATGGATGAAAGCAATGAAGACATTTTCAAAGTTAATAAACTCCAGTCACCTCCTTCACAACCAATTGATGGTTAAGAAGAAATAGAGTATGAGGGGTAGCAAAGACACGCAGAAGATTGATGATTTGCTGCTACTTATTGCTTGTACATGTTTCTAGAGAGCATGTTGTTTTATATATATATATATATATATAATTATATAATGGTGTAATGGTTTTCACAACTGAGCTTCTAACAACATATAATATATGAATACCATTTGCTGGTCTTCTTCTGCAGGGAAAGGACCAGTGACCAATGACAGACAGTTCTCCATGTAAATATGTTGCCTAATTTATGGCCTATGGCCTGCAGAGAACACAGGCAGAGAACACAGGTACAGTATTACCCTTCCTGTAAGCAGTTTACAGAGAAAGCTGTTCAAACAGACTTCAGCAGGAAGGCAAACAGTACACAGAGAACAGAGGAACCCATGAGCCCAGAGGTAAAGCCAAAGACACACAGATCCTCAAAACGAAGGCCAAGAGGCTACGAAGAGCCAAACAAAACAAACCCTTAAAGAAAATAAAACAGAAGAGGGTTCGAGGGGAGATGTCTGTGCCTTTACAATTTGTTTGATTTTCCCTTATTCTGAACAAACTCTCGGAGGGCTGTGAGATAGACGTGGCTGCAAACTAGAATGAGAGCGTTTTAAGACACGAAAGGAAAACAAGCTCAGTGGGAACCCAAATTTGCCTTCAAGAGAACCGAACAACCAATTACATTACGCTTACGTCAGCCCAATCGAATTGGGTAAAATTGTGAGGTAAAGAAAGAGTTGTGAGGTAAAATTGTGAGGTAAAATTGTGAGGTAAAGAAAGAGTTGTGAGGTAAAATTGTGAGGTAAGGAAAGAGTTGTGAGGTAAAATTGTGAGGTAAGGAAAGACAAACACAAATGAGAAAGCAAGAGGGTGAGACAGAGAGAGATGCTGATGCATCCTAATGAGCCGGAACAGATTTCCTGCATTTTTTAGGGTATCATACACTGCCAAATCCTATTAGGGCATCTCCCCATTCAAAAAGTTGAAAGTGATGTGATTACATTGATCCCCTCCCGCTGTGTAACACAACAATCTGCTCTCCCAGCATTCCGAGGGAACTCAAGACAAATGCCTTCCGTCAGCGGGCCAGACAACACAAGTGATTGGTAGCTTCTGCCTGGGCTGTCTCGCGGTCGTGATTGTTTGTGTGAAATCCACCAGAGATATAAAAGCAGGCAGGGTCGCCGGGGGTTTTAGCTGAGGGCAGCTCGGGGCAGCCGGGCTTATTTTCACAGCATTATTACATCATTCTCCACCCTCCACCAACAGTACTGTATTCTGGGCTGTGTTTACCGTAATGGGCTGAGACAGCACCCATCAGCCCTCTCTTTCAGAGCTGCTCTCAAACGCCGAGGCTGATGGTGGCTGTTTGGGCATCGCGTATGGACAGGGCCGTAGCGGCTGTCCTCTCTAATGAGGCCGAGGAGACAGCTGGCAGCCGCGGAATTAGGCAGTGTCCACGAGAGGGAACAAAATCTAATTCTAATGGAGCAGGGGCCCCTGATGGGACAGATTGGAGTCTCTTGCCTTTGTTATCGTATGCCATTGTTCCTGTCACACCAATCTGCACAGCCCTTTGGTTCCCGGACATCAGACAGGTAGAGAGAGCGGGAACGAACCGCGGCGCTCGGGTGATTAAAGCTGCCCGCTGACGGTGCTAGCGGCTTAACGAAGTCTTGATTAGGTTTAACAAGGTGTGGTGCCGATGTCATAGTTACGGATAAGGAACTATGCAACGGGGTGCATGCAAGCACCCTGCACAGTAAAACGCAATTAAGACAAGCCACAAAAAATGTGTTATAATCGTAGTTTTTCCATCTCTGGCCACTTAAAGCACAACTGAGGCCGTGTGCACCTTTAAAAACGGGTGGTGATGTGATCTCTCTATATGTTTGCTGGAAACACGTGCAGTAGCATCTGCGGTTACTTTAGTGTGAACGCTTAACACTTGTACTTAACATTTATGCATTTGGCAGACGCTTTTATCCAAAGCATAACTAGTATAATGCATGACTTACATTATATTATACATATATGTGTATATGTCATAAGATTCGATTTTAATTGTTTCCAAAACGCTGTCAGTCCAGCATGACTTGAGCCTCCCACCCAAGACTGAAATCTACAATCGCCTCAGGTTATAAAACAAGATGCAAAACAGCTGCAAAAACTCAGTAGTGTGTGTGTGTGTGTTTGTGAAGGTCAGAACAGAGTAAGGTGAACAGCATTATTAGGTGAATAGGGTGAACAGCATAGTTAATGAGAGGAAGACTATATCTGTTTGTGGAGTTAGCAGATAATAGACAAACCTTCCTCTAATATTAACATATTAGCCTCTTCCTGTTGCCCAATTTAATAACAAAAAGCCATTGAAGAGCCGCTGTGTGTTTTCCACCTTTAATCAAACGCCCTGTTACTGCCTCTCGCTGTATTTAAAAGACAAAAACAACAAAAACACATTTTTCGTACAGAATGGTAAAGCAAAGTAACCCGCCGCAGAAACAGCCCAGTCAGCAACCTATTACCATATATGGACGTGTAAGTATTTAGTCTAATTTGTTTGAGGTCATTCGCAATTTTCTCCCATTTCAAAAGAATCGCTTTTGGACTTAACCCAGTTGCCTTCTCTATTATGAAGCTATCTGTATGCTCAATTAACCAAATTAGAGCTAATTAAAGTGCCAGCCATAGTCCTGCCTCGGAAGACACATCAACATGTCTCAGATTTCCCGTGCAATGCATCTTGTATTATGCATGAACGCAGGAGCTGCAAAATACGGAATGCGATTACGTTGCAGGGGCGTTTTCTCAGAGGAGGCGATGGAGTCAGTGAAAAATAAATAATCCACAACAATAAAATAAAATCAAAGCTGAATTAAAAATGTACCTCTGTGCATCTTTAGATCTTAATGACCCCTGCTGTGTTTACTGAGGGTTTGAGGACTAAAGATCTAAAATAAGTATTAAATGTCTATTAATAATTCACAGTGGTAACAAGTGAAAGCTACACGAGACATGCTTTTAACGGTACTATTGTAGTTATTATAGTGGTTTTAAAGGAAGCATGTTTAGAAACACAATGAGACTTCGATGTGACTTGATTGTAATCAAAATCTGTTAATATAAGCATACAAAAGCAGTGTAGAATCGGTTGCATGTTGATTGTGTAATGTACAGTAAAAAGTCCATATGCTTTAAACCACCTGGAAAATGTATCAAAATCAAAAGAAAGCATATTGGACTAAAACATGCAGAGGAGAGAGTTAAACTGCTCGTTTCACAGCCCTGCACACAGAAATCCCTGCTAACAGTAAATGTTCTCAAAACGTTGGCTAACATTGTCTAAAAGTTCTCCCAAATTTAACGTCGTCAAAATATGTTAGTAACATTAGTAGAACTTTTTTAATGTTATATATATAAAATACATATTCTTAAGTAGTTAGTGGCACCTTTTAAAAACAATACAGAATTTAAAAAATGTTTGAAAAACATTCTTACAACCAAGCAAAAACGTTATTACAACGTTCCTAGAACTGTCAAAATATAACTTTTGGACAGAAACGTCAGGGAAATGTTCTTACAACCTATAACTGTTAGCTGGATTGTGACACGGAATGATGCACATGACGGGCGAATAAGACGAGTATTATGAGAGAAGATGGCAACTCTGAGATATTCAAAGCCTCTTCTGAGAGCACGCTTGGAAAATATCCCGCGCCAAACGAAAGCACAACAAAGCTGTGGCGATCAATAAATCACATGTTTAAGCTTGTTGAGATAATGAAAGACATACTAAAGCCAGCATGCCTCTCTCTGAGAGATAAGAGGCGCGTTTGAGAGCTGCTTGAGTGTCTACTTAGTGATAGTAGGTACTGTATGAGTCGAACAAGGACTGTACTGGGTTGTGTCAGGGCATTGATGAGTTTATGAGAACTGAACTCACCATAGCCAAAGGCACGATGCCCCCGAGGTCATGTGGTGCCAGGCGGATGAGGGTTTGAATCTCCTCTGAGAGGGTTCGGGAGATGGGGTACTCAATCTGCCAGGTCACCGAGCGGCTGCCCAGAGGATCCAACAGCCCGTTTACTTCCAAATCCACCTGGAGAACCTTCTGAAAGCCCGCCTCCACCCTAACACAGGAACCAGAGAAAATGTGTAGAAATAAAATTTAATCTTTGACTGGAAACAAAACATGATTTGGACATATAAATGTTTACGTCTGAATGCAGATTCTACATGAATGTCTCCACACACAGGCAGCAGAATTCTTTAATTCTCCACACACAGGCAGCAGAATTCTTTAATTTTAGTAATTCTAGTAATTCTAGTAATTCTAGTAATTCTAATAATTCTAGTAATTCTAGTAATTCTAGTAACTTATTTACTTATTGAGTGATGTTTATTTAATTTGATGTTTTTTACAGAATACATTATTATGCAGTGCCTGAAGATGCCTTCCGGTGTTTGATTGGGTTTAACATAATTGTCACATTTTGCATTCGTTGTTTTGTGGCTGCTGGCCAGCGCAAGCTGCCATTGGTCGAAGGGGCAGTCATGCGGCCATCGATTGGCTCTTTCGTTTATGTACATCTGGTGTGTGTGTGTGTGGGATGCGGGCAACAACATATGAGTGTGTGTGTGTGTGGTATACTCTCATTATTCTAGTTAAAAAAATACATCCCAGCAGCAACCAAAAAAGAAAGAAAAAGGAAAAAAGAATGAAAGAAAAAAGCAATTTACTTTTGGTCCAGTGCCACAGCCTTTTCACAAAAGATTTCCAAAGCGGAGCGTAACATTGTCCACGCTGATTGCAATGCAAACAAAACTGAAATACAATGAATAAAAAACCAAGCCTATTCGATTTACAGAAGTCTGGGTTTGATCAGCCTGGCTGCTTCGGTCCCAAATACTTAGTTAAAACAAAACGGCACATGAAAAATTCCTAATATCAAAAACCAAATGTAAAATATTGAACCGAGATTGAATTCACACCTGCTAGCATGACAGAAAAACTGTATTTTTTTCTCATAATTCACCTTAGAAAGATATGCCTTTGTCTTCGTACGTCTCTCACAGCCGTGAGAAAGACTCTTGCGTAAGGTCCCCATGTTTTCTTTGAAATGGGAAATCGAACCCACACCCTCTGTGCTGCTAACACAACGCTTTACCAACTGAGTTAAGACAAGCTAACAAGTTAACGAAGTCAATACAAGTCAATACATTACTGCCGCTTTATTTTAATCACGTATGATTTTAATCAAAAATCAGAGTGAGATTCCGTAGTCAAAGCAGTTAAGATTGTTTTGGCAAATAAAGCTTAAGAAATAAAGTCTTTCCCCAAGAAATCACAGTTTCTGTCGTGTGTCGTGATTCCTCTAATCACCAGACGCTCCAATAACTTTCAACCCTGGATTCTCTGATTTCAATGTCATGGAAACAGTGACAGCGGGGTATCTTTAATAAGCAAATCGGAGAAGATCATATCAGTTTTCACACTCGCTCTTATCTGTGATTTTACATAATAAAGCGATCGCACACTGTCAATCTCTGCCAGATTTCGCACGATGGAAATTAATTTGATTTGACGAGACATTATCTGCAAAGAGCGCAAAAAAGTAAATTGAGGACATGAAAAATGTTTTAAGGAAAAAGATTTAGCATCTGGTTATAAATCCTCGATGACTAGTGTGTTGTCAAGACACCAATATTTCATTTGATACCAACACCAGGTAAATGACATGATTCTCACTAGAAACTTCAAGACCCCAGCAAAAGGTCATATTCACACTTATTTTTTAAGGTAATTATTAATAGAACTATAAACCCATAAATACAGCAGTAGACAGTCTTCAAGAATTGCCCAATTAAATAAACTTTGCTTTAGTTGTTTGGATTAATTAGTAATGGTAAACAGTCAATAATGAACGGGTAAAAAAAGACCTGAACAACAGAACAAACAAAAACATTTGTAATGTTAATTTTGTTCTATAAAGTAAATAGTGCTCAAAGTTTAACAGGTATATAATATCAGAATATCAGAGAGTCAAATGCAAAATGGAACCACTTAATTGCATTTAAAAGAATGCTTTTAACTGCCTTAACCAGCAACACATCCTTGGTCAACCGACTTCATCAGAAAGCCTATGCTGGTTAACCAGCTTCACTAGCAATTCTTTGCATAGCTATGTCGGTTCAACAACTAGACCAGTATCAGACCAGCATTCACCAGCCCTAACCTAAACTGGGACCACCCGATACTGTCTGGCCAGTAATGGTTAAACCTAGACTACTTAAAGCAAGCGCCGTTTTGTTTTGCTAATGGATCAAGTGAATTGTGTCAGGCAGCTAAAAGGCTGTAGTGTCATAGAGACATTCTGTGAGAAATACAGCGGCCACTTTTGATGCATTCAACAATTACATTACCCTGACAAACACTGACTTTTCCAACACCTCAATGAATGCTGTGAGAGCCCTGTTAGCTTAAACAGTTTAATGGGCTCATTGTCGGTTTTCTCATGCACCGCTTGAAAAAAATCAGATCCACAAAAAAAGATTAAAAAGCCATTATGTCAAAAAATGCAGGGTCAGGGTGTGTCCAGTAGAGGGAGCGTGCATGTCTTCACCAGCGTGGAATGTTCCTGTCGCATCAAATGCTAATACTAGTCGACTTAAACGAGTTAAGCCTGAACTGTATCTCTTAAGTGTTAATCCACAGACCAATCCATCTGTTAATACATGAGGTTCTTCACTTCTTAGTCAAACTCGACAGAACTGTAGTATGCAGCCGAGGTGAGAAGGCCAGTACTGTATGATGTGAAAATAGCGGGTATGCATTTTCAAAGCACTTTGTGAAAACAGGAATGTAAAGTGAGACGTCTTGTCGAGAGTTCTCCTGTGAAGTCTTTGAGAGTCGAGACAGGTGTTCAAGCACTCAGCGTTGGTATGAATGAAGTGTTGTGTCAAAACGTATCAAAATGCAGAGAAAGCCAAAGAAGCTATTTTGCCGGCACGTACATTCCACGACAGCGGTCGGAGGGAGTGAGAATCTGCGGAAACGCACGGCTCTGATGACAAAGGACTCTGAGGCATAAGGTGGAGAATTAATATTTAAAGTAGAGAAGGTGAAATTTCAATCTTTCAAAAAGGTTCTTTGACAGAAGGTTCCAAAACGGAAGCTCTTCAAAAAGACAGCGTGTCTGCCTTATTTTACACACCGTGTGTATAAAGGCAAGAAAAGAGGGGGAGGGATAAAAACAGGGTAGAGAATGAAAACGGCTTGCATTGTTCAGACTCTAGGGTGGATATATTCATGCACAGTGGTGATCTGCTTAGCACTGACAACAATGATACATCAAACGAATGGAATCAATTTGACTACAAAGCCACTGTGGTTGGCTCCTCGCAGCTCGGGGAAATAAAAGCCAAAGACCGCGAGGTAATGGCAGTTGGCACGTCGGCTTTGAGCAAAGCTGTGGAGGAATTTCATTTCACAGGTTACGGAGGACCGAGGGAAACAGCCACGCCGAAGGCAAGCCCTTCCCCTCCTGCTGGAGGATTTGCCAGTCGTCTCTTCCACTCGTCCCCTCTCAAAGGCAACATAGGGCTCTCAGGACCCCCAACAGGCTAAGCATGAAACTCAATCACAGTGCTGGCATGGGGGCTGTGACCCGCCTCATGCTCACTAAAGAAGTTTATGGTCTAAAGACGGAGTTCACCGAGTCAAAATAAAGGAGAAAAGGATGAGAGACACGCAAGACGCTCAACACACACACAGAGATTAGCAATGACTATCTCCAAAAGTTAATATATAGCCTGTGTTTTCCTGCTGAGATGAACTTTAATGAACGATTATTATAACGGAGTTGTTGGATTTTTGGCTTTCCCAAACGATATCTTTTTAAAAATACGAAAATGTTTCTTTTGAGGCAAAAAGCTCAAAGAAATCTACTTCATCTCTATACAAAATATACACTTACACTGGAAAAAAGGGCTGGGTAGAAAAAACAAGATCTAACTGTTCGTTTCTGTCTGAATCATCCAGTAGTAGGTCTAGCTAGTGTGCAAAACTTACGAACTGGAAGAAAGTATATGTAACATATCATTTGACAAACATCAATGGTCATAAAATGTCAGTCAGATGATATGTGTCTCATGTTTGTAGCATTTCTAATCAGGCACTGAGCAGAGCACCTATGAAAAGGCCTTTCAGCCAATGGAATCTCTTTAGGGTCATAGAAGGATTCTATTGAGGGGCGGACTGAACTGTTGGTGACACTGGTACAGTTGGTCTGTCTGTGTTTGTGTGTGAGTGTGTGTGTGTGTGAGTGTGAGAGAAAGAAAGAGAGTGAGTGAAAGAGAGAGAGAATTACCCATAGCTCAATGCCCATATCCTGCTGAGTAAAAGTGTGTGTGTGTTTGGGCAGATGAGTTAGTCAATAACAGATGACAACTACCACAGAATTATCTCCGCAATCTTTATGTCAGCCTCCTATATACTTTTCTCTGCAATCCATAACAGTCATTCTCATCAGACATCCAAGAACGTCAGAAGGCTCTGACAAGCAGATAAAACAGTTCAAGACATTAAACAATTCTGTAGCCAAAGTTTTCAAGAGATTTTTTTAATTCCCATACAAAATATCCACTTACACTGCAAAACAAAACTTGGGATGGAAGAAATAAGATCCAGCCGTGTTCGTTTCTCTCAGAATGTGTTTTTTTTCCTTCAGAAACAGAAATTAAACAAGAACGTTGTTTGGTAATTTAAATGTGCACCATCAGCAAGATAAACAGTTTAGGAAAAATCTCCAGTCAGAAGCCTCTGAGGAGACGGCTAAATTGGCTCATTTTGGCGTCGAGCTAAAAAGTTACACAATAACATACAAAGTGATGAAGATATCAGTTTCGCTTTGCTTTTATTGCATTTATCTCTGACTTTTAATTGCCTGAGCACACAAATGTGTGGAGGTCATCAGCAGCTTCTACCTGCACAAATCACCATTAGCATTCCATCAGGAGGAGCCTTGGGTTCCTGCAGAAGATACGAACAACATCTAATGCAATATTCCACAGAGACATGCCAGAAAGCAAAGTCCACTTGACTGTTTACAACACATGCTCTTATTAACATTCAGACACTGATGTAATATTAATGGCACTTTGATGATTTGGTTGGTTCTGCCCTCACAGGAACTTAAGAGGTTTAAGAAGAACGTAAAGCTCTAGGACCACATGGAAGCTGAGGAGAATGGTTGCCCTTGGGTGAGGAACCCAGGTAAGAACATCATTTAAATCCATTAACCAGATATCATCAGACTTCCTCACTCGGTTAGTAGCTACGTTATCAACCAACACAGATGTGGAATGTAAATAAACCAAGCTATCTCCACCAAACCTTGGTAGATGGGCAGCTAACAAATTCTTCTCAACAAGTAGCCTCATGTGTGTTCCAGACTCAGCTTTGAAGTATGGATGTGTGCGAGACTGCATGGCCGGGTTGCCCGGTAACCCAGAGAAATAAAAACAGATTAAACCAGACTAACCGTCTGTCTACACTGTACGTGACGGCTTGTGTATGTCTACACTTAAAAGCATCTTTGAATAGCAACAGTATGATGAGTGAAAAGCTGTGCGTCCAACCTTATTTTTGATGTGAATCTACTGCAAATCCATCAAATTGACATTATATATAATTTGTATAATGTTTAGATGTTTTTTACTGTGTGAACAAGCGATTACAAACAAAGGGATGATTTGAATTAATAGAGCAGAGATCAAAAAACGTCACAGAACAGCTGTGATGTCATTGAATGCAATGTAAGTCACTTTGGATAAAAGCCAAATGCATAAATGTAAATATAAATGACCCGGTCGAATAAAGTGTGCAGAGCGAATCTACAGCCCGTCAACAATAAACGTCTACACCTCAGGATGGCTGAGGCTGTTTTTGTTGTTTTCAGCAGGGTGGAGAGGGTCGTTCTGCTAAAACCTCACAAACATCCCACAGTAAACAGGCCGGAAAGAGAGTTGAATAAAGCAGAAATGATTTAATGAGGCTAAAATACCCAAAACACTCTTGAAGAAACATGTCGGCGCTTGTTTACATGGGCGTACGTTTCTTTTTGGCCTGCGTCATTGATGAAAAACTAAAACTGAAGCCATTCAGCACACATCTGTAGCCCTCATGGGCACAACGACACATACGACAGGAGAAAACACAATAAATGAAAACACGGCCATATGACGAATCATTTTCATTATGCTACAGTGAAGAATCAGACCTGTCATTACCGCCACTGATTTGTGCTCCGCACGAGCCAATATAATTGAGTGCGGCTCACATGGGATGCATGTACTGTAATTGTTAAGCACGCATGCATCAGGTATGCAAATACGGGCATGCTCACGAGAGCCACGCGCTAATTCGAGAGAAACCTTCCTATACCTCCACAGCACTTCATTTTAATTTAACTTGATTAATTTCCTCGCCATATGTTTCCTATTTTTTCCCCATTAACTTCCGTCATTCCGGTCATAAAACACGGTGCCATTCCGAGTGTGGGAGGAATCCAAATGATGGGAGTTCTGTGTTGTTGTGAGTTCGGTGACTGATGATCTATTCTTTGCATGTTACGAGAACAAGCCGTCAATCGGTAATTGGAAGCTCTAAAGCGTAACATACTCGTGCTAATTAAAAGAACCAGATCTAATGGCAAAACATGGTGCGCTGTTCTGTCCCCAAACCGCTTGTCCCTCGTACGAGTCATTACGAGGGCTGTATCCGTACACATACGCCCGGGCTCCAGGGATCTTTCGCTCCATATGCAGGCTGGTCTGTTGACATTGGTTTTATTTCTTTGGCAACATCGGTCTCTGGCAGGGGCGTTTTCTCAGAGGAGGCACGAACAAAATTCTGCCAGGAAAATATTCAAGGGTACAAATATAAAACAAAACAAACATTGCGAAATACAAGATCAAACGGAGTGCAATTTATATATAACACTGTCCAACAGTAACAGCAATAAAAATGGTTTCAGAGGGAGGCAGCATCTTCTTTACCTCCCTTGAGCTCAGCGTGCTCTCATTGAGGTCATGTTGGGAATTGGGATGGGGGGCGGGATATACAGGCACTCTGATTGGCTGATTGGATGACCATGTTAGAAACCAGACCTAAATTTAACCTGAATGAGTCAAACAGATGGAATTAGATTATTCCAAATATCTGTTTTTGGACATAATTCCCAAGTAAACTTACCACCACAAACGGTGCAGTGGTAACTTAAGTTTGGTTTAACCAACAAACTGCTACAATGTTATGAACTTCTGCTGTATGACAGCAGAATCACATACAGAATTACATGGCTTAAAACCCCACACAATTACATACCTTTAAGTGACTCCCCAGAACGAGAGGTTGGGTGTGAACGTTGAGCAAAGTGGAGAAAATGACCTTTCGTCAGCCGGCTATCGATTGCCTTCAGTAAAGTGTGTGTGCGCAGTGGGGCCTGACACAGACCATTCAGTCCCACATTCATTTGATTCAGTAGTTCATTAGCAAAATATTAGGTAGAGGCAATATTGATTAACTTGGAACTGTTTATATCTGACGCCATGTCCCAACTAAATGCAACTCAATGCAATGTGAGCCCCCACCAGCCACCTGAAGACATTTGGTCAGGACTGCACATCTCCTTTTAGTTTTTGCATTGCTAGTGTTTTCTTTTTTCTTTTTATTCTTGTCCTCCGTTCCTTTTCTGTTCCTCTGTTTCTTTTAAGCACACGTATCTCAATGCTAGACATTCCAGCACAACCAAATACCAATCGGGCCTATATGCAAAACACATCCACAGCAATGCACTGTTTCCAATTGCCAAACAAGAGACCTATAATGTCATTTTGCTTAGCAAGGGCCGAGTGGCGCATTTTGAGCCACGGCACCGAGCGGCGGACACACACATTCTCACGCACACAGCGGAACTATCGCTGCGCTGATTAATGCGCTCACGCGAAGTCAAATGTAATTTGGGGATATGTCTTTTTACATATGCAGATTTCTGCAGCACAGCCACCCCGCAACACCGCATTCATAAGCTCATCACGAGCGTGATCGCAGCGGCAGAACCGCAAGTACAATTTCACCTAAATTGATGGATCGTTCGAGCCGAGCGCGCTAACAGCAGCCAGAGGCATTGTTATGGAAAGGAACGCGCGGTCGACGTGGCTGGAGGGCGCGTTCCGTTTCCCTCCCCCAAGAAGAGACAGCCAATGGAAGATCCCGATCCAATGGCACCTCCAGCATAAAGAGAAAGACATTTTAACATATTATAGCATGCATGTTTAATTACAGAAAACGAGCTCACGCTGGCAACGAGGAGCACGCGGGGCCGTGTTTATTTTAGGAGCTGCGAACGGGAACATCACAAAACTTTTCCTCATATTTTGCCGCGTGCATCATTACTATAATAGAATACAGCGTCTTTTCAAGCCACGAGCGAACGTTGCAAGCGTGGAGAAATTTGCATAAACGCAAACCCACGACTTTGCCTTTGAGGCATCGTGTCCTTCCCAGTCTCCCGCTATAATTTACACGGATCCACCAACACCGACATTTAATCAATGACAGGGCTTAAACGCAAGGCCACGGGCCTCATATGCGGGACAGTAAATTGGGCTTAAATCAAACACACCCCTAAGAGCAATTCAGGCCAAGCTGCATCTCAGAGATGAAGAAATTGTAATGGGCAGTTCGAGCGAACGTCAGCAGAAATTTAACCATGAAGGCAGAGTCCTATGTTAGGCCATAATCTGGGCGATTACGACTATATAACGATGTAACGTAACTGCATGTTCGTCTGTGTGTTATTTATGTACAGGTTTGTGTATGTAAATGAAGGCCAGGGGTGTTTTCTCAGAGAAAATCTTTGACAGTACAGATCTACAACAAAATGAATGACAAAATATGAGGTAATGATCTCCTATTACGTTCTGTTTGATCTCTATAGTAATACGCCATAAATGTGGGGAAAATGGGCTGACTGATTACCGAGTTAAATTAACTTTAATTGACTTGTTGATCTGAGTAATCCTGTTTGTAGCAGAACACTCAGCTCAGTTAAATGAAAGGTCCGTGCCTGCGACCTCCATTCCGTGTTTACTGTGTGATGTGTTGACTAATGGACTGAATATAGTAACCAAACAACAGTTAGTAGGAACGGAAAAAAATACACAAAATGTGCCTGTCACAGTCCTTGAAACTGTTATTTTTGAAACAACACTGAAAAACAAACATTTAGATCTGACTTAAAACATTTAAATAAAATAAATCTGACTTAAATAAGACATTTAAAATAATTTAAAATAATTAAATATTATTAATTGTAATATAAATATTTCAGTATTGCTTTTGATAGTCCAAAGTAAGGTAAGTGCTGTGTCGTATGGTGTGTAAACATCAAAAGAAGAGGGAAAACGAATTTACATATGATCTAGTATAAAAATATATATATTAGAGGGGAAGATTAATCCCCAACACACACACCCCCCCACCCAAAGTGCACTGGTCAAATCTCTAATTTTATTCGGCAACGTTATTAGATTTTTCATGCCTGAATATTCCTACGTGTGCACGACACACTAATTTGTAAGACGCATTTACATATTAATTCGTCGTAATCTGTCTACTGCTCTTGCGTTCCGTAATCATCCTTGCGTTATTTATGCTCGTATCTCCATGCGCACTAATGCCGATATGACAAGCTCTCATCCCCAATAAAAAGGGGGATTTGTAAAGCATGGCAACACACGATTTAAGCATCGATCACACGTTATTTAATTTGTGTGAGTGGCGTATGAATCTTAAATGTCTAGCGTGGCCTTGAGCGGTTACGCAATCGTAAAAATGCCATAGCGGTCGCCGGGTACGGCTATGGAAGGAATTAAAAACCGGGGGGGGAATTATTTACAAGCTCTGTCATCGTTAATGATAAACATTGGCCCTCCCACACCCTAACATAAGAGAAGGTTTTAAATCTGTTACTATGATTTATATCGGCTGCTCTGCCCTGCCCACAAACTCCACAAACGTTGATCGATACAGAAGATAATGGTGAGGTAGTTCTATGGTGTCCACTTATACTCTGTAGGCATACCGGCCACATATGTAATCTCTCATGTGTGTTCCTAACCCACCTCTCTCACCCGGAACCGTATGCCCCTCCCCATCTTATCGGGCAGAGAAACACGGGGGTTGGTAGCTGTTTTGCCAACCGAGAGCCTGGAGACAGTAAAGAGGGTTGTCAGTGAGGCTGGGCTGGCCTCATGTGATAAGACGTAGTGTACAAATCCAGGGTGGCAATTTAATCCGAAGCAACCTAGCAGCACTTCATATCACTAACACCAACTAGAAGTGCCACGGTCTCCGCGGCCTCGTGTTCCACCGCAGCTGAAGATACTGAGAGCGACTGCACAGCGAGACAGAAATAATACCCTCTGTTCTTAAAGGGCATTCAACTCCGGTCGAGGACGTGGTGCTGTAGGAAAGGAAAATGTCAGCGGTGAGGAGTTTCCACGAATACAAGGCTGTTACGTGCACACGCCGGATATGTTAAGCTGTGGTGCTCATTTGGGAGGTGCGGGTTCGAATCTCGCAAGTGTCTGGTCTGGATTCCCTTTTCGATTTCTTTCATTAATAACTTACAATATTTTTAAAATACATGAAGAAGAGCAAAAAAAAAGCATGCACACTTTTTAGATCAATATAAAAAATACGAATAAAGAGGTGGTTTACGCTACACGACTTTTTCATGTTTAAACATGTCCACTGATGACGTTCTATCCACTATATGTTCCAAAGAACCATATGGTACCATATGTTATCTTACAGAACCAAACGTTCCATCTGTTTCACCTATACTCTGTACGGGTTGGGCAATATGACGATACGTTACTATAAATGTGTGAACTGTTTAAAATACCTTAAATGAAGATCGGAACAAACTCCGTTTCCTGTTTTGCCAAGATGTTATGGTTGCTAGGCAACGACACAATACGTTTACCTCAACTTGCCACAATGCATAATACAGAACTGAACTGATGTGTGGGGAACACGTGTGTGTATATCAGCAATTTTATCTTCCTTTGTCAAGTCTTGTTTTTAATTTAAGTCTTACATAATGTGAATGCTGTTTTTGCGCCCATGCCAGACTCATCATCCAATTGTCGTGAATAATTTCATCTGTTGGTTTATGTCCAGCAAGCGTCAAATGAAAAGAGAAAATAGTCAAATGTGATGACGGTAATTCACAGGATTATCCGAAAACAGGAATAACTACAAGGCTATTTGATATATAACCTGTTTTTCAATAACATAACTTTAATATGTACTGTTACAGTTTTTAATAGTATACTTTTATTGTCTTATGTAATATATAGTTTACTTCTATTGACATTCTATAAGTTACAAACTGTATAATATATATATATATATATATATATACACATATGTATATATGTATGTATAAATATACATGTGTTTGTGTGTGTGTGTGTGTGTGTATAATACTTAACTCTTAAAAATATCAGGTAACACAGATGACAACAATACACTGAAATGTTCAGAGCTGACTCTAAAAAGCTACATGTTTCCCTTTAGACTACAACTGTCAGAAGTCAGAACAACATATTTCAGAGCCACTAGGGATGACAAACAGCACCTTGACAACAAAGCCCTGTAAATACTGCACTGAACTAAATGGAGAAAAAACACGCCAAAACATTTTCTGTGTCTGATCTGTAAGTATAAAGACAAGCGCTGCAGAGGTATCACACACACTTCATACGTGTCCAGGTTGGCCTTTATGCGCCCGGGGTTTCTGACAGCGCTAAGAGAGTTTGTTACCAACAGATAGCAACAGAACTCAATAGTGCACTGACCTGTGGCCGATGCTTTGACAAAAGAGGCAGCAGCAGCGTGTGCGCGGAGAAAAAACTGCAATCGTGTCCTTGGCACATTAATGAGGCGGAGAGGCAGAGGGTAAGAGGCGAGGTCAAGGCAGGGTCAACTTTGGATCAGCAGTACGAGTAAGTGGTCCAGACAAACCGCTTTAATGAAATCAAGCAGAGAAGAGGCCAGCAGCACGGAGACGAGCTCTGACCGTTTGGATCTCGCCGCTCGGCGTTATTTATTCAGAAACTGTTTAGCGTCATTGCCTTTGTACGAAGTCTGATTCTTTTATTAAAATACACTTGCCGTCGCCAGCGCCTGACGGGCGCGTATTTGTTTTGCTGTTTGTTTTACGTTTCGCCGTTCCTCATCACAAATTCAAAGATTTCTTATCTAAACACGGGCAGGCGCGAGATCCCTGACAGATGGGTGCTGATGAGCATGTGTTGAATTTAAATCCGACACCTTTGGGGGGACGGCTGCAGTTTGAATTCGAGCCAAACCATGTTTGATGTCCTTAAGGGGTTCAACATCTCCGCGGGTGAGGCGCGCGGCAATCAATCGCGTTCGGTTGTCGTGGAAAAATAAGTACGAATAAGTACGAGGAAAATACAAGGAAAGGCAAAAGGTTTATTTACTTTACCCATGAAAACAAGGGAGGGATGATTAAAAGTTGCGCGGAGACAGACGCCAGAACAGGCGTGACCTATCAAACGCGCTTTGATGGGAATGTAGTGCATCGGAGAAAGAAAAAAGTGAGGGAGGGAAGAGCCAGTCTGTTCAGCTGAGACTCCACCTCTCCATCGATCCAGCGACTGCCTGAGAGAAGAAAGGACAAACTCAAAACAAAAGACAAGATGGCTCAATCTAATCCCTGCTGCGGAGCCCCAATGAAAAGAATAAATAACTTGATGAAAGAGTATCGTGTTCGTTTTTAAGCCGGGAATCATCCCCGGCTCTCCGCGCCACCGACAGTATGGGGGATTATAGGCTGCCCCATTTGAGCAGAGCTCCAGCCCCAGGATTAGACGCCTTGCTGTGGCACTTCGAGCACCTTGACAAGTGCCGTTCCCACTGCTAAATCAATACCAGCACAAAACAGTGAGCAACATGGCCAGACACAGCACTCAAAGCCCAATTACAGCATCTTTACCCATGAAAACATGAGCCAGTGAACTTTAGAACTCCAAAAACTTGTAATAGTGGCAAGGCAACAAAATTCGATACACGCTGGGTAACAGATCGCAAGCAACACGCGTCACGCGATCAGATTGCGTATGACAAATATAGTACGACATTACTTGATAAATTTACACCCATTTTATTCAGGTAATGTGTTACTTTCAATTTAATGGCCATTATTATTTATTTAATAGTAAATAAAGCACCATACTTACTTTCTATAACGAGGAGTGCAATATTGTAACATCTTATTTTAAAAATAACGTTTTCTTTTGTCTTATACGGTCTGGTGCTTGCAACGACACGGTTGTGGGTTCGAACTTCATACTTCAAATGCGCGGTGAGATGCATAAATGCAAAGGTAAAGATCCCCAACACTGCTCCTCTGCGCTCTTATAAAGACATTTCACTGAGTTTTGCAACATCGTTCTGGTAGAGAGAGGCGCTCGTTTACTTTCAGGATGGGACAAAGCTATGGATCGGTGGATTCCGCATGAGGGATTCATTGGAAGCGCATCTGCTTCTTCCTGGAGTAACTGATCCTCTCATTTCACACACCGTTTGAGAGGAATATAAAAAAAATGCCACCGCAGTCATGCTGAGTGAGAGAGACAGAAGGTGTGCAGGCAGAGAGAGGGCGGGCGCATTTTAAAGTAAACAGTAAGACACAGAGCGCAGTGCACCATGAAACCTAAAAGATCTGTCGGTTTTCCGCTTTGATTCCACAACGTACACATGGGAACAGTGCAATACTTATTTGTCTAGCCGAGATGTCTTGATGGCTTGTGACAATCCCCGAAGAAACTCTTCTGCTCTCTTCTTAATCATTAGAAGCTTCACATGACTATCAGCTTCACATCTTTATCTGCGAGATCCTCGAACATAATTGCTCTCCGATGAGTCATCGGCGGCTCCAGCCGTTTGTCATTTCCTGCACCGAAAGCATGTGTCGAAATGCGAAACGGCTAATTCCACCATTTGTCCTGTTGTGCTTTAATTATACAGTCCAAAATATTGGTTTACCGCTACTTCAATTATCACCTACATTGTGACTAATTACCAACTCAAAAAAATTCTAATTAGATTTTACAGCAATGGAGCAATTATGAAGGCCTAAATTAATCCACAACTTGGTGTTTTAGCCCAAAGTTAAAACATCAACTTTAATAAAGCCTAAAAGTCAGGGAGCTGTCTACCCAGCTAATGATTTTAAGTAGTAAGAACGTTTTCCTAACATTGCCATAAAGTAACAAAAAAATAAAAAAAAATATTTTTGAAGTTCAAGGAACATTTAAAACATCCATTTTTTTACACTTTGTATTAACATCATTGATTTGTCGTATGAACATTATTTAAACATTTTTTCATTCTGTGATGCTTCTAAAATGTTCCACTAACTACTTAAGAATAACGTTTTTGATGATGTTAAAAAATGTTCTACTAATGTTACTGTAAGAACATTCTCATACCTTTGAGAGAACATAAGCCAACGTTTCCTACACAGCATTTAAAATCAACATTAAACCTTGTTTGCAATTCCCTGTGCTTTCGTTAAGCAACTAATTACTAATGCAACAGAATATCCAATGACAGTAAAGGAAAGGGCGGGGCTTAAAATAATGATCACAAATTGACAGGCGTTCCATATCAGAAAAAGGCCAAACCTGTAGCTCAAATATTATGCATATAGAAAGTATAAAATTAGCACACGTTGGAATAAAAAAAAAGTACATGTTAAGATTTTATTAGTGGTATAGTGGAGAGCTCGACAAACCATGGGGGAAGTACAATAGGTCATTACCAATCTGACCCCTGTGGACTGGAGTGAGCACATGTTCAAGAACCTCTGTAATTTAAACATAATCATAATCTCCTGACCTTTGAAGCAACCTTTAAAGGAACTTACTCACCTCCCAACTTAGTAAACCTCATTTACAAAAACACGCCTCCTGTGAGATCCTGGGGCCTCGTCTAATTTTAAAGTTTTATTGGCAGGTTTCAGAGGCAGGGAGCGTAACTTTACCCATAAGCTCTTGGGACGAGGTGTTGGTTGTGCAGCGATGCGCTGAGTGTTTCCGCAGAAAAGTGAGTTTTATTCAAATTTTTGTGGGTGTTTCTCTGAATTTTAGTGGTTTGGAAGGATTTCTGTAAGTACTTTTGATGCAGTCGTAAACTACTTCTGCCGTGCGCAAGGATCATAAAACTTTAAAAGCCCCTGTAAACCAAAAATGTAATTTTTCAGGTTGCCCGGGACTAAAATTACAATTAGGTAAAGCTTGTCACAGTAACAAGAATATCTTTTCAAAACACCCACGCATTAGGTGGAAAAGGAATTTCAATGAGAGCATAATCAAATAACTGTTCTTTATTAGAATATGATTTATATAGAACTCCACAGGCAAGGCAAGAAAATTCTGTTAATGTTCATCGTTTTTATTCTTTCGCCTGAAAACGAGTGTATAAAGGATCTGTCGATGCTGTTCGCCACCTCCCGCTGTGTGACCATTATATGAACTGACACATTTGAAAATGATTGGCATATTTGCGGTTTGGTAGGCAAACAGCAAAGCAAGAAAATCTACACTTCAATAACACAGATGTTTTATTTCCCTGTCTCAATCTAGCATAAAAACTTGCCAGCGTTTTTATGGGGGTTGAAATGGGGCGTGTCTATTGGGATCATTTGCATATGCAAATCAGAAAGGGATTAGGGACCAATAAGGGCCGAGAGCACAGCTGTCAGTCAATGGCTTTCTAATCGCTCTGAGGAAATGCAGGGTGGAGGAGGCGCAAAATATTAAATATTACCGGTAAGCGATGCTGCCAGTACCAGAGGGTCTGCGTTTAAAAGCAGCAGAGGAGATTTGAGGTAGAGATGTTTATATCTGTGAACTTTTTCTGTCCAAAACTTCCCAACAAAAAACAAAATTATAAGTATCATAAACCAAGTAAGAAAAAACTTTGTTTTTGAATGAAAGTCATTGTCCTCCGCTTATCCAGGACCAGACAATGGATGGACCCACCTAACAATTTTAGGTTGCAAGAATGTTTCCCTAATGTTTCCATTAAGTAAAAAAATTTAATGTTTATAAAGGTTATCAGTTCTACTGATTTTACTAATGTTACCAAGATAAAACTTAGAGAACGTTAGCCAGAACGTTATGTTCTGAGAACGTTATGTTCTGAGAACGTTCCCTGTTAGCTGGGGAAAGGATGGACTTTCATTCAAAGAAAGAAACAATTCTGAATCTATAAAGTTTAAAGATTAAGTCTTCGGTTTGTGGTAAAAATGAACATGTAAACAGAATATACAATCAGACAGATTAAACAGTTGCTGACCTTTTGCCGAAGTTGGCTTCCTTTCTGCGGCAGTGCAGGGTGACCACTCTGTGTCCCTCGCTCCGCACGTCCTGACTGATTGTCCACTGAATGGGGTTGCTGGCTCTCGCCCCCAAAAACGCCACACCGTCCTTCAAACTGACCCTGTGTAAACATACGAAGTACTGTCACTTCTGTTCATGTTTCGTGAGCCTATACTTACTGTATACTGTACTGAGTTCTTACTGTAAAACACATAATATTATTATATTTTTAAATCATTCAGTTTATACACACTTCCTGTTTAAGCCTCGTCCACCACTGGTTCTATCTGAATACAGAAACAGATTTAGTCCATGTCACAGTTACAAATACACAGGACGAGTTCACCACACGCCCCTGAGGGAAAACTGGAGGGGTACATGTCCTTGTGCATGCTTCACGGCGTTCTAAAGATTGGTCCAACAGCTGTGTTCAGCCAATCAGAGACAGGATGTTGCGGACGGGCCGCGGTGCATTTCAAATGCAGAAAATAATGGAACTGATGTTATCGCAAAGACTCAAAACCAAATGTAATTAGAAATGGCCCCGATGATTGTTTTTTCCCGTTTTCTATATCTTTTCATTTTGCTTTTCCTTTTTCAGTCTGCATTTCTCCACAGAATAAACCAGTAAGTGGCATGTTTTCCCCAGCTAATGGCACAAGTATTGTAATATACTAACCTGCATACAATTCTCCACTCAATACCATGCGTTATAATGAAATGGCCCGCATGAAAGACGCCCAGGAATGCACTTAGGCTAGTTTGAATAAACAAGTTACGAAAAAAATCTGATTCTCTCGGGAAAAAATGAAAAGCTTGACTTTTTTGCTTGCTCACTCTTTTGTGAAAGCAAATTTGTACATTCACTTTCATAAGGTAGTCATAGTAACAGTTATTTTTACAAATGTGACACATTTCCGTAATCAAGGATATTTCATGCACGCACACATAACATGGAAAATGCTTAATGTGTTTTCCTTAACTTGACATTTAAAACGGTTATCTAAACACTTATAAACACTAAACACTTATAAAACTTGCATGGGCAACGGAAGCAAACATATCTTCAAATAATGCGAGTTGCTGTTTTTGTGTTTTTTCAATGCGAACATGTTATTTCCAAGAGAACGTGCGTGACCCTGGAGCTTCCACGCTGCTTAAACTGCTATTTTTTCTGCTGCTGGTTTATTCGGAATATCATGTGGCGTTTTGATCATATCTCCTCGCTTACTGTAGCAGTTTTAAATACAGAAACCGACACGTGTTACGGCAGATTTAATTCATTGAGTTTTTATTTTAACACTAGAAGGTCTTTGGCACACCAGCCCGCAGAAGTTTTAAATACACTGTAAAGAAATTCTGCTCTGAAAGGCAATACAACTCTAGAAAAACACTCTAGAAAAACGCTGAGCACTGAATGACAAAAAAAACAGAAACATTTTGGGTCAAGGGACAAAACCGTTTTTCTCTAGCGGGTTCCCAGCTAACAGGAAATGTTCTCAAAATGTTCCCTAACATTCTCTAAAAGTTCTCTCAATGTTCTCAAAAATGTTCTTGCAGTAGCATTAGTAGAACTTTATGAAATGTTATATATATCAAAAACGTTATTCTTTAGTAGTTAGAAGTACAGTTCTGGGCCTTATTAATTGTAGTGTTGGCACTGAAATCCAGACACTTTGTGTTTAGTACATAAAATGTTGTTCATGTAACAATTGCGTTTTATATAACAGAGTTTAAAAAACATGTTTTTATTTGTAATGATCCTTTTCCCGTTATACGCAGTCTCTTGGTTTGATTATTTTTTTAATGAATCAAAAAAATACCCCTGATAGTCCAACCCACGGTCATATTCACAGGGGGACACACAAACCTCTGATTATCCATCTAAAAATCTAAAAAAAAGTTCATTTGCGAGCAACACGACACGGGCGTTGAGGGTTAATTAGGGAATGGAAGATTTAAATGAGATTGGTTGGGCTAATATGATTTTTGAAGAGAGCAGCAATAAAAGTCGCAAACCAATTTAAAGGGAGCGCTGTTCTTCCCCCTCACACCGGCACATGCCAGCTCATTAATTCTAAAACAAGACGAGTATCAATTAAAGTCATATTTACCAATGTGATAGGAGTGTCAGCGCTCACCAGACGGCTAGTGAGGCGGCGTATATGACTGACAGAGATGGATTGTAATATCAGATAGAGAAGATCTGTCGGAACCCTGACAGTTCGTCAAACCCTGTGGCAGTTCTCCAAAATAACATGAGTAAATTCCCCTGTTTCTCTGGCATTATGAAAGCGAGGCGTGTACACGCAAGGATGATTCCAGTATTCGTCACAAATCACATGCTGTGACAGCTTTTGGAGCCCGTGTTGTGTTTCTCGTGTGTACCCCTGCATTCAGCTGTCCACAGGGCTCATAATTGTGGCCAGAATTCCCTCAGCAGGCGTCTGGAGTGAGTCACGGTGCTGTTGTGGACCGAGCTGAATCAAATCAGCATCGAGTAAGAATAGTTTAACCTCCGTTTCCTGAAAGGTGTCTGATCATCTTTCGATCGCAAGGGATACTAAGTAGGATTTGATATTCAGTACTGCCTTTATGACACCACTGTCTGTATGAACGCAAAACTAAAGTCAATTCACTATCCATTCTCATGACAGAATAACGAATAACGCTGTAACCATGGTGACAGTGACTGAAGTAAACATGACACACAGCTAATTCCACTGTGAGCCGAAGGCACTTCAATTAGAGATAGTAGCATTTACTGTCATTCAAAACCGAATTGAGTGTGAACCCAGCTAACAATTTTAGGTTGTAAGAACATTTCACCAACGTTTCCACTAAGTAGCAAAAACATAAATGTTATTTTCAATGTTCTAGGAACGAGAACATTTTTAATGACGTTGAGAGAACGTTTCAAAGAACGTTAGCCAACGTTCTGAGAACGTTCCCTGTAAGCTGGAAACACAAATTTAGCACTGTTTAACAGGACTAACTGCTGTGTGAACAGGCAGGAAAAAGTGTCACACTGTGGGAAAACAGGAAGGGAGACGATGCTAAACGTGAACTTGGATTCAACACGTGCAGTCTTTTAACCGCCCGAGCTGATTTTAAAGTCCTTGCATGTGACAGGAATCATTCATGACATATTACACCGACACAAACAAACTGCACACGCATACACACACTGAACAGGGCTGGTACAGACAGCCTGGGGTGTCGATTATTCCAACACCACCCAAACAGAATTTAATTGCTATAAAAGACCCTATTAGCAAACAGTGTCTTTAGCAATTCACCAAAGACCTGAAGTGAGAGAGGATAAATAAATGGGGGCGTGGGGAGAGAAAGACTAAATAATTCATCCATTTAAATCTGCCCACATGCAAGAAAAACATAAATAACATTTCCAATGTATCTCAAAATCAATGTTACAAGCTGTACTCAAACTGCAATATATAATCTAAAATAAGTGCTTTTGAAATTAAATGAAATTAAACCTTTCTTACCGATCTGAGCTATGCCACCTGCGTTAATTATATTATGTCTTTACTGTATCAACAACTGTCACATTTGTTGATGAGACAAACCGCTATCTAAAGAAAGAACCATTGAGTTTTGAAAGAGCAACTTTTGGGAAATGATGCTTCATATTTACTTTCAAAACGCTTGTGCTACCACCCGGCTAAAACTGGCACGCTTATGTTGAGAAAGTTCATCAGTATGCGTGTTTTGCGGACACGGCAATGAGTTTGCCGAGACCTGGCAAGGTGCATGAGCACATTAACGTGGCCTGCAACAGGGAAGAAAATTAAATCTAAGCCTTCATCTTCAGCCCTGATGGCAGACAGAAGTGAACGGTCTTGATATAAAGGCTTGCTGAATGGGAAGGAGTTCTCATTAAAGTTTGACAGACAGATTCTGGAGTACTTTGCAATACTGATGGGGGCTGGATGATCTCCCAGTGTGCCAGCCTGGGTACAATCCCAGCTACCAGTTTTAGGTTGGAAGAGCGTTTCTGTAACGTTTCACAAGAAATAACGACAACATTAAAAATGCCATTTTGAAAATTGTGAGAACGTTCAAAACACCCAGTTTTTTAGACGTTGTATTAACGTTGTTGCTTGGTTATGAGAACGTTATTCAAATGTTTTCAAATTCTAACATTTTTAAAATGTTCCACTTAAAACTTAAGAATATCACTTTGATATATATATATATATATATATATATATATATTTAACAAATTTCTGTTAATGTTACTGCAACGTTTTTTGATAGTTTTGAAAGATCTTTCTGAGAACATTAGCCAACGTACGGAGAACGTTTCCCTGTTGGGAAGGAGCTCACATTAAAGATTGATAGACAGATTTTCAAGTACTTGGCAATACTGATGGGGGCTGGATGCTCTCCCAGTGTGCCAGCCCGGGTACAATGTGCCAGGCTTTCCCCTGCAGCTAAACCTGTGACATCACCCTTGCAGAGGTTCCTGCCATTCAAGCGTTGAGCCATTACCTGCCAGCAAGCAGGGCGTTCTTACAAGAAAAGGCCAACACTCATTCCCAACAGTTGCAGGAGCTTCAGATCTTCCAGAGCTGTGATGAGACATCCACACACGTCAAAGGAAGAATGATATCAGAGGAGTAAAATGTCAAGGCTCGCATTTGAAGGAGCCTCAGAGTGGATTTTCTACTTTAACTCACTTTCTCCTTTGCCGTGTCTGTGGACACGGTTGATATCAGTGGTAAAAAAAAATACAGGGAGTTTTTTCTGGAAGCTAGTCGTTGATCACTGATTGGTTGACACCAAATGGGCGGGTACCTCAAACAGCACAGCAATAGTACTAGTTTAATTACAACGAACAGATTTCTAACTAGTATTTCTCTTTGTTATGTAAATATCACATGAAACCTTCCTTGGAAACCTTTTTTAAAGCTTGTTTTGTGCAAATTTTATTGTTACTCTTGTTCCGGACCCAGAACCCCCAATGTTAAAATATGAAAATCCATCATAAAAGTATTAATTATTGCATTTTCAAAAGCACTCTTGCATTTTTAAATATGCCCCTCAGCTGTGGCATCACTACAATCATGACCAACAATGTTCCCATTAATAATGTTTTACTGAAGTAAGGGTAATTTGGTTGCCCAGGAGACAGAAGTGTCAGTGAATACTTGTAACTATGAATTATGTAATTAAATTTTGTAATTGAATGTTGTGTGAGAAAAACAAACAATCAAGGCAAATATCACTAGAAAACTAAATGTAGTCAAGCTGCAATCTTGTCAAAATTTGCAACAGTGTGAGAATATTTATTTTAGTGTGTATTTAGGATGCATCAAATATTTGGGATACACAACATAAATTATAATAAATGATTTAAAAACTATTTTTAAAAAACACTTTCAGAGACAGAAAGAAAGAGAGTAGGAAAGGAGACACGGTGCAGAGAAAGAAATGGGCAAGACATTTTAAACCCCTCACAGTCATCTGATTAAACGAAGGGTGTCAAATCAGCCCCTGGACAAAACTGACCTTTATGAGAGGTATTTGAAAGAGACTCTATCTCCAGCTGCACTGACAGAATCATGACACACACTCACAAAATTTGAATATCAAACATTTTGCATTATAAGCTTGTTAATAGTTAATATGTTAATAGTTAAGATGTTAGACATGAAAAGTTGTGGGTTCGATTTCCAGGGAGGATTAAATGTATAACTTGAATACACAAGTCGCTTTGGATAAATGAATCTGCCAAATGCGTAAATGTAAATGTATCTACAGTTGCACAAATGACACACCTTTTCATTCAGTACATTTTTAATTTCTGTGTAAAAACAGAAATCTGTTTTCTTAAGGAGCTCTTTGGCACAGCAAAAGTGCTGTCCACGCGTCTCTGCTGAGTAACTGTTATAGTTACTCTGAATGTGTGAAACAGGCCTAAAACTTCCATGAATGCAACTGAAGGACACATCTAGTCCTCCTGCACAGCTTTCTCCACAACAGCAGGTATGACACAGACCGGAGAATGCAAGAGCATTTTCAAATACAGGTGAAATAAAAAGACTTTCAAGGCTGCGCTTTGGGTAAATTATCCAAAAAGCTTCAAAAGAGTAAAATGTCTCTTTTCCCCCACACTCTTTAATTTTCTCTAGTTCAGGCCCATCAGAACTAAATTCTGCTCCTGACTGGGTCCTGTCTGCCTTCGAGAGAGAACATTTTCCTGGCCGTTGTTGGCCCAAATGACCTCCTCGTACCCTGCAGCAAAACAGAATTACAGAATAAAGAAATTGTGCTCCGTGCAAGGCCAGGCAATTTGAAACGGAATGAACGATGTCTGGCATTTGCCCGACTGAAATCCAGGAAGTTAGAGCCAATCAGAGCTGTGATAAGTGGACTTGGTGAGATACATGGATAAGGAAGCTAATTTAATTAATGAGCCTGGTTCGCCTCTTTTCATTATTACCCTCGTTAAACGTATTGGGGCATGACAACATGGCAAATGGGAAATGAGATTAACGCTGTCAGATTCGTGGCCTTCATGAGACTAAGCTAATCTCTACACGGCCTTTTAGTGTTTCCTTGTATTACACGAGACTGTGGCGAACACACACATTGCATCTCATCCTCCCTCTCTCGCTCTCTCTATGTCTCCCTTTCTTTCCCTGTGCTGGAATAATGAGGCGATGATTAGTTGGTGTCCCCGGTGGGATGGAGGACAGGCTAATATCGGGACCTGGAGCTTTTCTCCAACACCTCTGTGAAGCTCTGATAGAGACACACGTGGAGCTCAGGCCAAGCACATCCACGTTTGCTATGCACAGACCCTTCCTGAAATCCAACCAGTAATACTAACCGGCTGACTGACATCGTACGCCTAAAATTCATAATTTTCGCCTCTCTACTGGCATCTCTGTTTGAAACATAAAACTGCAGGTTACTTTACAGACAGCTCAAATTATAAATCATTATTATAAGCTTACCATTACCATCGGGGTAAGAAAAATGTCATGTATTTGATCAAGAACTGATTTTTAAATTAGCCTCTGTAAATATCATCATAGTCTTGAAATTAATTCATAAGAATAACAAAGTTCCTTTTGAGTATTCAAAACCGGCTCTTAATTATGGGGTTAATCGCATCACAAACGTGTCGTTTTTAAAGCAGCGAGTCGGATGAGCGTTCACCCAATCACACTGCACGAAATTCAGTGCTTATCAGACATCCGCCCCTGCTATTTGCTCTAATGCTGTAATGACCCGCGATACAACACCCTAATCCACAGGAAATAAAATTCGCCCCAGTCTCCAATCGGTCTCCGATACGTAGCTACAAGACTAGCGGTTTGATAGCACAGGTCGCTCGGATTCCCATCTATTATTATCCCGAACGCGCCGATAAAGATCTCAGGAATTGTACAGGCGGTTCATTTCTCTCAGCATCCTCTGGTCATCATCTGCTGGAAAAGAGGAGGTGTCTACGGAAAGGACTTTGATTGAACAGGTCCCTGTTGTGACTGCTATTAGCAACTTCCCTGAGAGAGACGAGCTGTCACCTGCCTCACCAAGCGCATCTGTGTTTACCATCAGACTAACTCACCACCGCCACGCCTGGGGAGCCAAGCTAATGGAGCCCATTAATGAGTCTGATGCAGCAAAACACTCCGCTTCTTCTAATCAATGGGAAGGAAAGTGCACTAGAGTTTCTCAGATTTGTCACAGAGACAGATAGGAGAGGGTCTCGAGAACACAGCTGAAGACAGATGGCAGAGCGTGAGAGTCAGAAGTGAATCTAGAACAGGCTGGAGATAAAGGGATGTGAGATCTGATCTGGAGGTTCATGGATCATGGTCCATGTGTATTTTGAGACCATCTAAGCGCTGAAAATTGTCCAAATTTAATACTACAGTAATTCTAATACTACAGTAGCTTTTATGCCAATATACCTACAACTGACTAGCAACAGCAAGCGGCCATATTTCCTGGATGTGACAAAGTTAAGTCTATTGGCTATTTAAAAAACAGAAATGAGCTCCCTGATATTGTATATTCTGCAACACGATGCTCGTTCCAATTGGAATATTGTTTCAATAAAAGTTCTCTCAAAAATATCAAAAAAATGTTCTTGCAGTAACATTAGTAGAACGTTTTTTAATGTTATATTTTTACACAGTTGCTGGAACATTTTAAAAACATTACACAATTCAAAAATGTTTGAACAACGTTTTTAAAACCAAACAATAATACAACTTCCAAAAAACTGGACATTTTGAACTTTCATAGAACTTTTAAAATAACATTTGTAAGGTTTTTGTTGGAAACGTTGGGGAAACATTCTTACAACCTAAAATTGTTAGCTGGATAGTCATTTTACAAGGCCACGTCAAGCTAAATGTTACGCCGATGGACTTTCGTTTTTTAAGTAGCTATTTGAAAAGTTTCTAAACGAAGACCTGTAGACCTCTCGTTCTGTGGAAAAACCCTGCATGTCACTCACAGACGGCTAGCAGAAACTTTCCTCCACACTAATTGCGTATATCAAACAGAATAATTGAATTTCTGCTTTAACCTCATATGAATTATTTCACATCTAATTTCCTATTTAAGTGCTTATGTATTATTCCTCGGAATCTGTGCTCTGTGACTGTCCGACGCCTCGCACGCAACAGAAACACAGTCGAGGCTGCAAGGACACGGGCACAACTTTGAACCTCGCGCTGATTAAAATCGTCTCTGACAATGACAGTTCGAGTGTTCAGACTCGAGCAGCTTAATGATTCCGCTCTGATCATAACCTCGCCCTTATACAGCAGAATCAGATTAACATAACTATATATAAAACCGTGCTAGTCCTCAATGCGGTCTTGGCATAGCAGCAGTGCTGGCAGTCTGCAGCCGATAATGAGATACTATAAAATACCCTTTAAATCCTGCTCCCGGAGTTAAAGCCGGTTACTTTGGAGTACGCGTGAGACGTCTTTGGACGGACTATGTGCCTTTGTATCAGAGATGAGTCAATTCTGTGAGCTGTCTTTATACGCCTGCTACAAGCTGCTCAGAGTTTCAGCAGATCTTAATTTTAACATGGCTTCTAACGAATGAGTTAACCCAGAAATTGAAATTCGTTAAGAAATTATTTACTCGCTCCTTATGTCGTTCCAAACCCGCGCGCTGTTGTTTTTTAAAAGGGACACAGAGTCGAAATAATTCAAGAATCTTTCGCAAATCTTGTCTGGCAGTTTATAGTTACTAAATCTGTAACGTTTCAGAAAGGATAAACAAGGTGATCAACATACAGGTTTGGGCCCACATGAGGGTAATAGAATTAAGACAGAATTTTCATTATTTTGAGGTAAACTATTGCTTTAAATATGCATATAGATTCTGAAGTTTCATTCTCGACCTTTCTGACAAAGCTAACTTCATCCTTTTAGGGAGAGCATATTGTGCAGAACTCCAGATTAGATTTTTAGCTGAGCAGCTGAAGAGGAAAACTAATAAAATTTGATGGGGCAGATGAAAGAGAAGTTAACAAGCATTTCATTAAGGTGAGAAGAGACGACAACACGCGCTTTCTTTCTCCTTTTCTCTTTTGAAGGAACGATACAGAAAAGTCTGACATAACCTCAGACGGTCTCTGCATTGACAAACAGAGGACTGAGTTCAGAGGACTCAACAGTGAAGGGTAAAAACAGTCAACGTCACGCGTGCTAAAATTCTGGAGACTTAAATGAGAGGATGTTGCGCTGCATCTACTTGCTGAGATCACAGCGGGCATTAAACAGGCTGCCCATAACTCCAAGTCCAGATACAATGGAACCCAGCCAACACAGCTAGCAGAGAACGTTCTCAGAACGTTGGCTAACGTTCTCTCAAAGTTGTCAAAAAGATCTTGCAGTAATGTCAGTAGAACTTTTTTAACATTATATATCATATATCAAAAATGCTACAAAATTATTAGTGGAAAGTTTAAAAAACATTTGAATAACGTTCTTATAACCAAGCATTAACATGAATAAGTCTAAAAACCCTTATGTCTGAAACCCTGGACATTTTCAACCAAAAAACTGTATTTCACCTGTATTTTAAAAATAGTATTTTTTATATTTTATTAATTGGTAAACTTAATGGAAACATTAGGGAAACGTTCTTACAACCTGAAATTGTTAGCTGGGAGGGCAGGTAGCATGACCTCTTCAGCCGACTCATTTCCTTCATTTGGTCTCTACAGTTCATTCCAAACATAGCCAATGGTTTTACAGGGACCAGCCTGAGAGATGAGTTTCGATTAACCTTTCAATACAGAAGTAATCTCAGCTACCTATTCAGCTGTTCAATTGCAATTTTTCTGTCTGTAAAATAATCAACAGTTCAGAAGGGAGGAGGGGAACTCCGAGTACACAAAATCGTGCCTGGCAATGTGATGCTGTTGTAGAAAAACCTGGACTGGATGTAGAATGGATGGAGCGGGTGACATGTGACTCTGGAGAGCTGAAGTGCAAAATAAGGTGTTGTCTGTCTGTTGTTGTCAGTTGTCTGTCTGTTGTGTTGTCTGTCGTTTAAGGTTCTTAAGGTTTGTTGTGGGTGGCATGAAGCACGACAGTAGATGAATATTTTTACCATCTATCAGCTACACTCACACAATTTGCTCTGTTTCAAAACCTAGTGAGCTGCCTATGTAGGCAGCATTTTCAGGCATCATGGTGTTACCTCTAAGGCAAAATCATTGTTTGTAAAACAGTAATCCCGTATCTCATATATAATAATTTCAATATACATATTTATATATGTATATTATATGCTAGACACACACACACACACACACATATATATATATATATATATATACATATACACACACACATATAGAGTGCTTTCAGTAACGCATAATGCACTGTGTGTGTATATATACATATATATACACACACACACACATATATATAAAAAACGTATATATATACATATATATATAAACGTATATATACGTATACGTATATATATATAAAAATATATATAACTGTAAACGGCACAGAAATCAATGGACTCATAAGATCTGTACAGAATCTGTGTGAATAGACAGAAAGAAAAGTTTTCTGCATGCACACACAATCCTTTCAGTTCCTTTTCATTTAGGACGCCGAAATAGAAGGAAGCTGCTTATGTGGGCTGTAGACAGCAAGGCGGCCCACTGCTGCAGGTTTTGGAACGGAGCCAGTCTCATTCACCTACTATCACAAAATAACATCCCCCCCAAGAGCAGATACACAATGTAGGCGTTTGACACTTCAAAACCACCTCTCACGTCTTGTATTGACCCATCTCGAGTTCCGCTGACAGACGCCAGCTGTGGATCTGACATGTGCGCGGACGAGGGATTATAAAAAAACCTATGCTCCAGGCAATCATAAACACTGCTGTTTTCATATAGAAACTGTAGCTAAAATGATAAGCAGAGCCTCGTGATCCAAGCTGCCTGGCCTCATTCATTCGTGGCACATTAGAGGAGCCAATTCTACAATTATTACAGGCGCGATGGCAGACGTTGACTGAGCGACGGTTTCTAAAGAGGTCATAGATGTCGTCATGACAACATCCATTCAGTCCAGGACACGTAACCTCCATTACGGCAACAGATGTGGACGGGCACCTCGCGCTGCACAGACGTCTGCATAAAAGTTGCAATTAAGACCGACAAAACAAAGATTTGCATGAGATACAACCGTAAGGGCAGTAGCTCAACTGAAGCCAGAGAGATACGGAATAAAGGGCAGAGCTGCATCTGCTCGGGTAAATATGAAACCATGCTATTACCAAAATGGCACAGAGCGCACGGAAAGGTAATAAAATGTGAAAGTGGAGAATAAAAAAGGATCATTTTGGTGCTTTTTATTTTTATATCAATCGAGCTTTCCATTACCACTCGATGAAAATCACAGATTTTTGCTAAGAAGTACGTCTTAGGCCTAGAAATGGTTGCTAAGTCAACCTGTCTCCATCTTCTGTCTCTTTCTCTCTCTCTCTCCTAAGAACAAACTGACAGCAGATGTAAACAGTGCTAAAACAGTGCTGAGGTTTTTTTCATGGTCATTTTGGCATCCCGTAATTAAACTGGACCTGTGACACAGAGAATGCAAAGACAAGCGGCGGAAAATGTATTCAGTGACAGAAGAAAGAATTGAAGAATCAGGAGACAACAGAAATAAAAAATAAACACGGAAAGCAAAATAAAAACATTTATGACACGAAGTGTTAAACCGGTGCGCAGTGCCTGGACGGCTCAATGTCAATACAATGACAAAAACCTGTCTAACCCATTTGTGTGACATCTATAATGCAATAATTCAGAGTCGGTGCAACTTACTGTACATATTTACAGAGCCAATCAGAAGTTGACATGAAAAAGTGGCCCCACAGGGTCTGCTGTTAGTGTTCGTTCAACTACGATTTTGTAGAATATTAAGCGCCCAGCTAACAGGAAATGTTCTCCGAATTTTGGCGAATGTTTTCAAAACATTCTCTCAAAGTTATAAAAAACATTCTTGCAGTAACGTCAGTAGAACTTTTTTAACATTATATACCATATATTACGGTATTCTTAAGTTATCAGTGGAACGTTTCATGAACGTTACAGAATTAAAAAACGTTTGAATAACGTTCTTATAACCAAGCAATACCAGTAATACATTAGACATTACAACGTTTTGAATGTTCCTAGAACTTTTAAAATAGCATTTTCACATTTTTATTACTAGAAAATGTTAGGGAAACATTCTTACAACCTACAATTGTTAGCCAGGTGGCCATAGGAAACTAAAATATGAGTACACCGCGCATCTAACTCTGAATGATGGGTAATGTTCATTATGCCCGGGAGCGCTGCCTCAATATGGGCTACAGGAAGTTGATTTAACCCCATAATTAAGTCCCGTCAGTCAGCCCTTTCCATTTGATGCCTGTGACACTAAGTAAAATTGTGTGGGAATGCAATAGACAGCGATGAAACATTAAAATAAATGAAATGCGTATTAGTCGGCCCACTCTGTAGGACAAGCAAACTAATATGTTTTCCCCACTGGAGGAGAGCAAACGTACAGTTTTTCATGCACTTACACGAGTTGTGGGATGGATGCCCGGTAAATCATTTCAGAAATGAGGTCACAGGCGGACAGGAAGTGGTGTGAGTTGTACTCTAATCAGCGCCACTTCATGCTAATCCTTCACAGCCCCCGTGGAGACGCGCGGCTAGCCCCGCCACCTTCACTGCTCGGCTACCGTAAGTCTTTCCTGACCTGGGCTGGATGCCAAGCTGATCAAAATTACAAATCATGCAGGAGTTTCTGGGTTAAGGTGGATCATCCCATAAAGATCTGATATTTAAATTGGTTTGGAAGTGTTGTGGGGGATAATCACCAATTCCTGCTGGAGAGATTACAGAATGACCAATGAGGTGAGAGCGAAACGGCCAAGTGGACCAACGAGGATATAAAACAAGTCCATTTTTACGTCACAGTTTAGGGCTTTTTAATAAATCAGAGCGGGCCAGTGGAGCAGTCATTTTACTGAGAAAAGACGTTTTTAACTTGTTCTAAGATGCAACTTGACAGGGGATTAAATATTACTACAGTAAGTTGCTCAGGGTTTTAGCGTTCTGAGTACAAACAAAAATGCAACGCATGACATTTTAGAAGATTATTACTGATCTGATTCCTTTTACTTGTTCCGTGATTGCCTATGCAAAATTTCGTTGCTTTAACCTTGAGCTCTGACAGCACTTCACAGAGACGAGAAATTTAAAAAGAGAGCGTTTCAAAGCCAAGATGAATTTATAGAACATCAATGCTAAAAAGATGCAAATGACAAATCAACAGACACGGATATGCAAATTACCTTGATCTATAGTCATTACCACAACAATTAGTCTATGCAATCATCAAAATATTTCAATAAGGACGGATACAACTCATTGACTATTCATTTTGTTCTCTAATTAGATCATAAATTCTAAAGCTATATGGGCGCAAGCGTGCCACAGACACAAAACAGCAGAATGCTTTTGGCTGCTTCAGAGAGTTTTAATAACATTTAAGAAACTACAGAGCAAAAACTTTGGAAATTAATGTCGTTTGTTGAGCGATATTTGCCCCGATAACACATTCCACATTTGGCTCCACCCTCCTTATTTATTAATATATAGAGATATATTGAGACAGAATTGGTAGAGCTTCAGTGAGGGGTGAAGAAGAAGCAAAGTAAATTACGAACCCGGTAACCCGAGGCACTGTACACAACGCAAATTTAACAATGTGTGAAAACGTGTGCCTTGCGAGCACACGGTGATAACAACTGTAATTCGGTAGGAAACAAAGAAAAATAAAAAGTGTTTTTAAAAAAAGTGTTTTCAGACAATCCAATTTAAGGATATGCTGTTTGCTAACGATAAATTGCTTTGTTCATTAAAATCATTCGTACAATGCCTACGTGCGCCGCCATTGTTCTCTAATCTCGGGTGGAAACATTGAGACAAACAGATACATGCTGAAAGATCTCAATGTTGGGTCATTTTCTTTCATATCCTAAAAATGGAACAATGGAACAACGCTGTTGTCATGCCTTTCAAATGAATGCCTTCTAAACATAACTGAATTGCCCGGAGTATATTTATTGTTTTTCCTTATCTTTTCAGCGTGTGCTTAAATTACATGTTTAATTTTCTTTTGCTGATGCCTCCTATCTTGGCATACCTGTGAAGCTTCACAAAGCCCACAGCACACTCCGTCTTTTAAATCATCATTTGCTAATAACGTTTCTCAAGCTGTACAATATAAACATCATTTGTGCTTTGAGGAAAACAGAGATTTCTGAGTAAGTGTTCCTGAATGCTACAGGGCCATAATGTCTTTGCTCGGATCCGCTGAAACAAACAGCAGCGGTTCGGCAGCGAGGGATGAGTTTTTTACAATCCCTGGACACATATATTTGTTATATTCCATTTTATTATTTGTTAATGGCTCAGTGGTGCTGGGACTAAATCAATTTGAGCTGATCTTTAAAAGCCAGCGCATCAGCGAGCACATTAGCCTGATTTGCACTTCATTATGTGCGCTGATGGGCAGTGCTGAACAATCACTTCAGCAGGTGCACAGCAGAGCGGAGTCGACCCAGGCAGGTATGGCAGCGTCTGTGTGTGTGTGTGAAGCGCCAGTAAATTGCCTTTCTAGAAGGAAATGCAAAAACAGAAAGGAAAAAATGGCAGAAACGTCAGAAAGCCGTGGTGGATGTTCTGCTGTTCTTTTTGAAAGTAAAAAGGAGAAAACTAGGATAGTTTGAAATGGAAAACATTTTTATAAAACAAAAAATGTTTTTCTAAAAATGTGTCGTCGTCTTTGCACACTTCAGATTCTTCGAGGATTGCTTTGGGATTTGCTATCTGGAGTTGTTGTGTTCCTTTTAGATTTCTTGATTATTTCCCTGGCGAACTTGTTATGGGAAAACACTGCATGGCAGTTTTACAGGTCACCATTCCTGTAGCTCATTTCCTGTCTTCCTGAATTAATCTTTACACGCTGTCTGATTCCTGTGAATGGCACCTTAAACTGAACAGAATGATATTCAACATTTAAAAGATAATAAAACTTCTCTGATATTGGAAAACCTGCCGAAATGCTTGCAGGTATACTGACAGTCAGTTCTGTCAATCAATTAACATTTTTAATGAAAATAATTGCACTGCTATATTGGTTAATCAAATTAATTCTCAGAATAATAAAGATATTTAGGCACTGAGTTATTGTCAAAGACAAGCAAATCGTTGAGCAGACATTGAAAAGTGGCTTTAGCAGTCGGTATAATGTTTTACTGTGGCAGATACTTTTATCCAATGCAATTTAAAAGTATAATCTTGAATCCAGTATATGTTTTCCTTGGCTTTTATTCCCATATTGTTAAACCCATATCTCACCCACGGTCCTCAGTAATCTCAGTAACTATTTAAGTTTGTGTCAAATTAAAACAGGAGCACCATTGTCTAAATATGTAAATGAACAACAGGGCCCCTTTTTTAAGATTTTAGACCTTTATCAGTCCTTCGTACTTGTTAATTAGGATGAGCTGGTGTAAGTTTCATTAGCAGCATATATTTGTCTATATCTGGAAAGCATATTCAGAAACTATGAGCTAAACATGCACTTGATAAATAATAAATCTGAGACGTGTTGTAATTGATGTCTAGCCGTTTGGTTCAAGTTGCCATCCAGCAAATAAACATTTTGATCTTAATATTTGAGTCCTGTGGGCAATCAAAGAGTAATTCCATGTAAATCTATATTAATTAAATGGTTATGCAAATGAGGCACGTAATGCAAAATTCTTTAAAATAATCTGTTAATAGACCTTTTCGGTTTGTAGTTATAAAACGCGGAGGAGAATTAGCATTTACAAGCCACGAGTTCATTTAGGCATTGAGTTCTAATGGATTATCGGTAAAGAATCGTGGTCTAATGGGTTTTTATAATAGTGGTTTTGGACTTTTTAGTTAAATAGGGTCTATTTTAATATTCCTTGATAAGATTTTCCTTTTTAAACAGCATAAATTACACAGTCATATCTGAAATGTGAATTTTGAAACTGATGGAACACTGAAACATGTATGTTAAATGTTTTTGCACCTGTTGAATAAACTGGTACACTTGAAATCAAACATCACATTACGGAACTCGCGATCATTCATCATTTATCATTTATCATTCAGAGACGGTATCACTGAAGTCAAACGTTCCAGTTACATTCAAATCAAGTCATTCATGTTTGTAGCACACATCAGTAGCACGCATCAGTACCAGAACAGCGATATAATCAAACTTCAACCTGTGCTAAAAGTCAACATTTCGAGGCATGTCATTTCCAGAGTGACCATCTATTATATCCAGTTAAAGAGCATCACATTAGACAAGTAGACAAGTGTGTGTGTGTGTGTGTGTGTGTGATTAATTTGGGAGTAACTTTGCAGACGGCATGTGTGTGGCTATACTTGAGGGTGTCGAGAAGGTGCTGGAGTAGGACCTCTCTGGTGGGTCACGGTTGGCTGGTCTTTCTCTCCAGGGGCCAGATTCTGCTCTGAGAAAGGCATTAGAAGGAGCGCCGTAGGCAGCTGTGGATTTTAACAAGGTAGCCGGCTTCATTTGAGCATGTGTTGCTTATTCGTAGCCGGAATGCTCTCAGCACAGCTTATGTTTGACATATTTTCCCTTTCCGTCGCTGCATATTTACAGAGTCCATTGAAAACTCCTCAAGGGCATGATGGGAATGTGGGAGAGTGAATTTTTAGCCTTCAGCTTTCCTGTAATCCTGCGGTCTCAGCCCAACTTCACGCTCCTGGTATCAAAAGCATGTGGGCAGAAAAGCTCCCCAAATATATAAAAAAATACTTTGGTTATCACTTATAATATTCACATGGCATTAAAACTGCCCGTGGATATATTACGGCTTCTTTTAATATTTTTGGCTCTTGAGGGGCCTTAATATTAAAGTGCTTTTTCATGAAACATCAAACCAACGCTCCTCTTACGTTTCTCATACGCTGTCGCTCACTATTGTCTGTGAGAATTTTTCATTGATGTCCAGCTGAATTATCCCAGCTAACAATTTAACAATGTTTCTCTAATGTTTAAAAATGGTATTTTGAACATTTCAGGAACGTCCAAAACGTACAAATTTTTAGACATTGTATCAACGTTATTGCTTGGTTTTAGGAATGTTATTCAAAACATGTTTTTTCAATTCTGTAATTTTTAAAACGGTCCACTAACAATTTACGAATACAATTTTTGATATATAATATATATATAAAATACATAACATTAAAAAGTTCCACTAATGTTACTGCACAAACATTTTTAATAACTTTCAGTGAGCATTTAGAGAATGTTCTGAGAATGTTTCTTGTAAGCTGGAAGGTCTGATTGTGCAAAACAGTTACAAGTCTAAAGTCTAGCTCATTGGTGCAAAGTCGTGATGGATCGCCTCACCCACGCAGGATTAATCTCTCTCATTAACACAGCACTGCAAACGGGCGTTCCGCATGGCTGCTCTGGAGACTTCAGGGTTCTATGTTTAAACATGCGCAGCCCTTGTTAGGGATTACAAGGGCCGCAGCTTATTTTATGACCAGGAAACCACCTATATCCCTGTGCAGACAAACACTCAGGTATTAATGAGCGCAACAGTGCGTGAGTCGATTCAAAGCTGTTGGGATATGAGCGTTTTACGGGCTTATTAGGAACGCCGCAGCGGGAGAGCGCGACAGAAGCTGTTTTTGCGCAACAATTATATGCTTAAATGCTAAAGACATAAACCGTCTTTTCTCATTGAAAATATTTTGACAAAGAAAGCTGTTATCGTATATAAAATCTACACTCAGGGCTCATGCAAATGGATGCAAACACAGAGGGGATGCGCATTTTTTGCTCGCTGATGGCATCGTTTATTTGTATGCGCTGCCCGCATTGTTTTAGCACTCGATTCACTAAAGGAATTATGCAAATCAGGTAACGGCGCAAACACACCCAAAACCCACTATTGCAGTCTGAGAAACAGGGACGGTACGCCTTCGCTCCACCGCTGCAAGCCAATGCAGAAACAGCATGTGTGCTGCTGTCATCACAGCTAGATAATGTACACAATAAACAACCAGTAGAAATAGCGCAATGTTATGTGCAGCAAACAAACAGCTCTCGCTTTGTGAATGCCGGGAATTCTATAAAACTCCCAATTCACACGGAAATGAGGCACGTATGCACTGAAAGGAATGACTATAGTTTTCTAACTGAACTATTACGAAGTATAAAATAAGAGTATAAAAATAAGAATAAGACGGAGGTTGTTGTGCCGAAATACTACGTGTAGAAGTGGCGCAAAAGTAAATTCAATGCCTGTCTTCTATAATCAATTCTAATTCTTCTGAAAATTGTGCTTTGCACAGTCCTGATTTCTAGACATTTATATGTACACATTTTCCAAATGCTCTCACATACATGCATTCAACGTACACACTTTATTAGCACTTGCATTCTCTGGGCTTGAACCTCTGACCGTGCCGTGGCAAGCGCGATGCACCAAGCAGCTGAGCTACAGGGACACAGTGCCAGCAGACAGGAATCCGAAGGAGACATTGAGAAAAGAGAGACATATGTTTTAGCGCGTGTGAAACGCCCTCTTGTTTTTGTTCCTGGCTATTTTTCAAAGAGAATTATAGTGCTGGTGAGAGTTGCAGAGAATAGCGTTCGAAGACAATGTCAGGCTTCTCGTACTTTTACAAAAGTACACAAACATATTTCTTTTCCAATCGAGGGGCCTAACCACTGTAATCTGCTATGGCTGTGTATCTAGGCCGTATAAATAGCCCTTTTTAACACTTTAACACTACAACAGCAGAGATTACGCCGTCATGCGGTCATCAATGCATTCCCTGTTATCTGATGATTCTGGGATTACTGGACGTGACAAGAGATCCCATGAGCTGCTCTGATCAAGGCTTAGCCACCCACAAGAGTCTCTTCCAGAAGCTTCTGAGGGCTTTGTTCCAAATCAGATGCTTAAAGCGGGAGATAAAGGCCAAACCTCCTCCCCCACCACGCCGGGTTCTGCTGATGGCCAAGACGAGGTCATAACCGAGCCCTGTAGCACACATCTGTAGTGTCCATCCAGGAAAACATCTCGCCAGAGTTAGCATAGCTATGTTTTCAGTTTTATTACAAGTTTGGGTTCGCTTTTATTTGATATTTTTAGTTTCCATGTTAATCTTGTTATGTGTCTTTGTCGTTTATTTATCTGTTTATTTATTCATTAGCCACCAATGTAATTAAACAATAAGTAGCTTCACGTAGCTCTTCGCATACATCAAACCAGAAGTGTGTTCTAATTATCTCACACTAGAATTTCACAATGTGATTAATGTTATTAAAATCGACCATCGTTGCAATGTATCACTTCAATAACGTGGGTGAAAAGTGAATCAATGATATTCACAAACTTCACCATCAATAACATGGGTGAAAAGCCAACCGACCAACTAGCTTTCTCTCAAACTGACGTTTTATGAGAAATAAATCTGTTTATTTATAACTGCATTTATATTTGAATTTGGTTTGACAGGGTGTGACATTTAACTGGACAAAAGAAGGAATAAAACATTTATGGACCTATGTACACGTAGTCACTTCCTGTGTTCTGATCGAGCAAACGGTTTTGGACAAGACAGATCAAATCAGTTTAACCTATGAGCTAACCAACTGTAAACGCCCCCTTTGAGTTTGAATTTAGAACAACAAACTTCATACACCAGCACCAGGGCCAACGATTTCTCTGTATGGGAGAAACGCCTTTACTCAACACCGACAGCCCGCTGTGAACTGCAGGGGGGGAACAGCGAGAAGCGTCTGAGCTCAGCTCTGACCATCCAAAACACTGAGTGTTAGACATACTGATCAGGGTTTAGTCTAACAAACTACCGCGCCGCGAGTCTACCGCAGGAAGCTGAAAGCAAAACACATTGTTAAATGAATAATAATTAAGAAAAAAAGAATCATCCGGCTCTTTCAGTCATATAATGACGGCCGTCGCGCTGAAAGCAGGTTGAGAAATTCATGGGTGGGGAGGTATTAAAAATCATTACGGAGAAATGTGCGCACTAGAATTATTAGCTGCGGGCAACTGCTGATTGCTTTGTGCGGGGAGCCCGTGTGGCAAGCAAATCAAACTGGAGCGAATACGTTTCCCCTGTGCGCAAATCACTAATTACTTATTAATGGCCAGATGAAGAGAGTCGGTGCTTTCAAAGTAAACACGTGCCAGCGACCCCGAAGGGGCAAAGGGAAATTAGGAAGAATCGCTTGGTAAACTGTGACGGAAACTAATCAGGTTCAGTGGCCCTTGCAGCCTCCAATATATCGTTGAAAAGGGACAATTTATAGCGCTCGCTCCAGGAGAACACTGAAAAGAGATGCATAGAACAATCTATAAGAGAGAGAGAAAGGCAGAGAGAGAGAGAAACAGCAGATAAAGAAGTATTTTAGGAGCATTGAGAATGGAGGCTAGAGAAAAATGTCAAAAATTGATTGAGATAAAACAGATGTACCTTTGACATGTGTGGGTTCTGAGGAACACGCTCTGCTGTAGCCACAGTACAGGGCACGGATTGTACTTTCAGTATCGAGTTTGATTCCTAATCAGAGAACATTGTATCTGCAGCACTGTTTGCACAGCTGCATAAGAACCACTCAGGGGGAGTTCTGATAAAGAATTATTTTAGCCTATTAGAAGTCAGCTGCAGGGTTGACATCGCTATCATACAAGCCAAGAACCTTCCAGAAGTCTTTGTGAAAAAAAAATGAATTTACAGGAGGAAAAAAGAATTGAGAAAAAAGTTATATGTTTAGATAAGAAAGTGACAGTTCACGCTGTTTTTTTTCACACACTGTTGCATTATATATATATATATATATATATAATATACATCTTTTTGGAAAGTTCAGGACCATAAAATGTTTGTCCAATCATTTCATTCGGTCTGAATGCAAGGATAGGGTGTCCTTCTTCTCTGTCAAACTATGTATCCATTCATGTGTTGGAGGAGGCGTGGCTTTAGAGAGCGAGACCTTATGCTTTCAAAGCTAGGCTGCGATTGGTCGCCTCTCTGAAAATGCCCGTCCTACTTCAATGGATGTTCTGTTGTTCTCCTTCCTATATTATATCTGCACAAGCTTTTCACCTAGATGTTTAAATAAAAAACATCATAGCTAACATTTACATTTATGCCTTTGGCAGACGCTTTTATCCAAAGCGACTTACAGTGCATTCAAGCGACACATTTGATCAGTACGTGTGCTCCCGGGGACTCGAACCCACAACCTTTATCGCTGCCGACACAATGCTCTACCAGTTAAGCTACAGGAACTGATACCTAACAAGGCAGGAATGGTCAAAATATTACTATACACTAATATCAGACTCATTTATTTGAATAAATCTGATTACCACAGTGCACATAACTGCTTTTTAAAAAAAAAAAAATTCTTACAGTTTGTTTTGACTGTTCTAATAGTGTTACAACCCACTCAGGTAGTGTGGCAGGTTAACTTCAGCATTCTTTGTACTGACACTGACATCAATTTACACTGTTTGGTAAGTAGTTTATAAAGTAAATAAAATACGACTAAAATATGGAATATGGGAACTTAGTTTCACAGTTTGAGACGAGCTACAGACACTGAAATGGAACGTCAGCTATTAAAACATCTGTCTGTTTCTAAAAACACACGTCTATAAATGACGTGACCACAGGGTTAATAATGTAAAATGCAGTAATTACATTCAGAGTCTTCCCAGTTAATTGACACGTTTTTTAATTCAAGACAGGTTACATGTTTGTGAACCTGCCATACGGCCGAGCCAGTCGAACCCGGTCACTTTCACTTATCAACATGTGCAAACGCAATTGGAATAAAACTGAAAATATCTCAGAGAACAGAAAAAAGTACTATAAGAAACGGTGTTTAATTTGCATTTATTAGCATATATTCCACCGGGACGTGCAGAAACGTGTAAGATTGTTTAGTCAAAATTACAATACGGCAGGGGCTATTTATCCTTTGAGATGCTGTTAATTCGTTCACAAGGGAAGCGTGTTTTCATTTGCATTATGAATCAGGTGTAAATTCCATCCCAACATGCTGCTGCTCTCCGAGCCACTAATGAGGCAAGAAGGCAGAATCCACATGCTGGATGAGAGACGCTCTGGACTGAGAATTACAATCTTAAGAGCAGGAGCGGTTTCTTCATCAATAAACATTACGATCTTACAGTCTCCCGAAAAGATTAAAGGCGGTTGGTTGATGATCTTCATAAGCCGTTTTTGAGAAGTGTTGTAATATACAACCCTTATTATAATATCGTATAAAACTATACGATTAAACTCACGGTCATGATTAATGAAGAGAACCTTCTTCTAGCACTGGAAGTTTATGCATCCCTGTAAAACATTTCATCCGTATATGTGCTTTCAACGCGAAGATGTTCCTTCTATACCTCTAGATGCTCTGTGTACTCCACATCTCAGTTTAACTCTTCACTTAGTGTGTGCGCTCTACACAAAGTATTTAAAAGCAACACCAGTCGAGCAACAAATGCGAGGCAAAACATGGGACGCAAAACCATGGCAAAGTAAATAAACACATGGCTTGAATCGAATTTGTAAAAATGACAACAAATGATCACATTAAGCCACCAATACAAAAGCTATGACCCAGCTAACAATTGTAGGTCCTAGGAATGTTTCTCTAATATTTGCATTAAGTAACAAAAACATAAAAAACGTTATTTTGAAAGTTTGCAAGAACGTAAGAACGTTATTTAAACATTTAATTCTGTAACATTTTAAAAACGTTCTTAAGAATAACATTTTTAATATAGGATATATAACATTAAAAAACATTCTACTGACATTGCTGTTTTTGATAACTTGGAGAACTTTTACAGAATGTTAGCCAATGTTCAGAGAACGTTCCTTGATAACTGGGGAGGAACAAAATGTGTGTATAACAGGTGAGTGATACAAATTACACACTGTGTGTCACTAACGCAAGAAAAACAGCTAAATAACACCAAGCACCAAACTACACATTTTTAACCAAAACAAAATGTAAAATACTGGTAAAAAATGTTATGGTAATGTTCTCAATTCACTGGATAATGACAAGTGTCCAACTTCATTTTGGACCTTAGATGTACATATCCTTTGTATATTTATCTATCCTTTGCATAGTGTGTTTGACGGTCAAACTCAATGTTCAGGAGTCGGGCAAGCAAAAGCTGATCAGGGAGCAGTTTTATCCCCGGGCTGATGATAGAATGAGGAGATATGGCACCAAATGCACCAGTGACGTGACCAATTTGAACCCTGCTGCCATCTCCTCCAACTCAACCCGCAGCTATACACAACACATCAACAGCCAAAGGCCCCAGAGAAACATCCCTATCAGCAGCTCTCAGCTGGTCACTGTTTAAAAAATAAAAAACTCAGTTGGAACTCGGAGCACCGCCCGAACGGAGAACAGAGCCGCGGCTATCTCATGGGGTTGGGGCCACTTGGAGCCATCACAAAGACATTTAGTCGTCAAGTAGAAGGAGGAGAGAAAAAACGAACCCTTTTATAGGATCTTATCAGCAGGCTGTCTGAACGCAGGAGCCGTGAAACGTCACCGAACGTTTTCCCATAACAGCCAATAAGTCACACTTGTTCTTTCTATTGAAGACTTAACTTTCCTTTCTGAATTAATTAAAAACCGGTCTGATAACGTTGCTGTTTATAATGATAGAGCGCCCTTGGAGAACATTTCCAAAAACAACAATTATGCCGTGAGGTTCCTTTATTTCCGTCGACATCAAAGGAAATTAATTTCCGAGCATTTTATTTTTGCGTGCTAAGGAAATGATTCATGATTCATTGTACTTCCTTTAGTAAACAACCCACTCTTAGCAAACGAATTAGGTGGGAGCAAAACAGGTTCATATTGAGACCAGGGGCTGGTTTCATCAGCGGTGCGCAAGCCACAGCTTAGCTTGGATGTAGCATAAACGGTGCTAAATTACAACCCAGAGGAAAGAGAAATCACAAACGAGATCTCTTTAATGTCTCTATTACTTTTTCCAGACAGCAATGAGAATAAATGGAGACGTGTGTGTTACGTCTCATGTTGTCAGGGGACAAAAGAATCATGTAAACTCACTTGTGTCGTCCTCTAAAGTTTCACAAGAGATCTTAAGAACATATCACACTGTGATTCGATTTGCCAAACGTTTGAGATCAGAAGTCAGAGATTGTAATATACACGCAAACCCAGCCTAACAGGAAACATTCTCAGAACGTTCTCTCAAAGTTATCAAAACATTCCTAAGTAATGTTAGTAGAACTTTTAAATGTTACATTTAATATATTCAGATGTTATTCTTAAGTGGTTAGTGGAACATTTTAAAAACGTTACAGAATTTAAAAAGTTTCAACAATGTTCTTTTAACCAATCTAAATAACTTTTTAAACATTCATAGAACTTTCAAAATAATATTTTTAACAATTAATCATTGTTAACAATTATTAATTAACAATAATTAAAAAACAATAAAAATAAAATCTTGTTACTTGGAATGGAAACGTTGGGGAAACGTTCTTCCAACCTAAAACCATTAGCTGGAAACCTTTCTAATCAATTTTTTACAGTTAATAATAGCATTTATTGACCCTGAACATCATGTTTGTTTACAAATTTGTAGGATGGTTATTAGAGTATTAAACAGCATGCTATGTAACTGCACATTATACATTATACCGAGAGCTTATGACCTACTTGCTAAGTCTTGCCTTAAGAGAAAACGGTGCCACCAAATTTAATTCAAACAAACGGGTACTTACTCAGCCCCCAGTGTAAACTTTACATTCCAATTTAAGCAAGATCTTGCGCATGACTGACGCCACCCAACCCAGAACACTTAAAGTTCGTCAATCATGCAAGAGAGCAGACGAGCTGTAAGCTAATGCTAACCGGGCTTGACAGGCCCGTCAATGCTAACTCACACGCGGGTGTTTGTATTCAACATGATTCAGATATCAGGCCTGAGAGAACACAAACAGGAACGAACATTCATTTCTCTCACGGTCATTTACTCTCTTGCACAGAACGTCTTTAGTCGCTTCATCAATTCTGCTAGTTCTAATTAGAGCTCAACACTCAATGAATCAATAAAAGAATTTTCCCACTTTTGCACGCCGGCTTGTGAGGAAAATAAATATCCAGCTGATCACATTGTGTATTCCATAAAGCTCTTCGCTGGAGAATTAATTAGCATTCAGCAGCATTCTACTAATTAAGAGTTAATTCTACTAATTGAGAGTTAATTAGTAATTTTTTCTGAAAGGGTAATGTTTTTCATTGCCTCCGGGCTTTGTAGACGTCACACAACAAATGTCACGAATTAAAATTTTCTCCCAGCAGGTAGATAAAATGTTTTTATATAGAATACTCTTCCTTAAGACTAATAATTCTTTCAGAGAGCAACGTACTAAGAAAACTGATTTGGCATTTGCTAAAAAATAAATTAAAAATGCCTTATCCTATCGCTGATTAATATGTCAAAAATTCAACCAATGGTTTGACTTTAGGGTGGGTCTATCTGTTTGTATGACCAACTGTCAAACAGAGAAAAGTGTTTGAGATACGTTTGAAAATAATCACCTTTTTAACTGGTGCACAAATTACACACTTAAAGTAGAAGACAAGACTGTGCATTCTTAAAAATAAAGGTTCCATAAAGAACCTTTCTGTTGAACAAAAGGTTCCTTGTGTTGGAAAAAGGGTCTACAGACTATAAAAGGGTAAGAAAGAAATAGTTCTTTCAAGAACGTTTGACTAAAATGATCTTTGGGGCACCAAACATGCTTTTTCTGTGACGTTGCTACAAAGAACCCTTTTTAGTACCTTTGTTTTTAAGTGTTCTGCAGATGGTCACTTACTTTAGGGTGAAGATCTCAACAGACGAAAGAGTGGAGACAGCGAGGAAAGCTGACACTGTCTCCCTCTGCCTGATGGGTCTAGAAGGTACCATCACCACAAAATTACTGTCCAGACGCAACTCTGAGAGAGGCTGGAATAACCGCACGCTGCCGATTCGGCGCATGGGTGTGGGTCCTGAGAAATAACCAGCCGGGCCCAGTTGCCCGGTACGGATGGAACTGGTCTTGCGGGAGTCCTCCGAGCTGCACTCACCAGTCTCTGTGGACTGTACCATATAATACAACTCCACAGGGGTGCCCTCCACCTGCTCGGGTGCTCTCTGTCGACCTGGTATAACGCTAGGTGGACTGAACCAACTAGGAAGTGGCTCCAGCTCCGCCACGCACAGTCCGAGTTCCCCTTTTAAACGACAAGTTCCTCTTACTTCTTGAGTCTCATGGAAGGCAAACATCCTGACGCAGGGCAACCGGTCCACAGCGCTATAGTCATCCCAGTCTCGGCCCACAACATAGAACAGAACCTGGACCTTTGGCCAGCTGGGGTGTATTCGGTCACTGATAATAAAAGTCTGGACCTTCCAGTTGAAACTAAAAAGTGGGGAGGAAGAAGAGGATGAGGATGTAGACGTAGGGTTGTTAAAGAGCCCCGGCCCCAGAAGCTCCAAAGGGATGGGCTGCTCCACAAACAGAGGTCCATAACTGGCATTGACTGTAGGCAACTTTCTGGCCTGCTGGATGAAGAAAAGTTCTGTGCGAGCCTGCAGGCTGGAGTTCCTCATAATGTCCTGGTTGGCCTCCTTCAGGAAGAAGGCCGACTCTGCGTTCAGCACCTGGTATCGCACCGGAAGGTACGTGGGAAGGGCTCCGTACCTCTGCAGTCCATCCAGCAGGTTCCTGCTGTCGATAACTGTCAAATAACAGAGAAAACAAAGAAGACATCACTCATCAGACACAGTAAGACAGCTTACCTCAACCCAGTTGAAACATTGCTCCAATTAACATACTCATTTAAATAATTATTCACTATTTTTGCTATTTAATAATTTTTCTAATGATTTTAAATGTGCGCTTACATGTATACAATGTTTACAATGTCGTACGCAACGGTTTTAATTGAAACATTAATTTTAAGTTTAACCTTCCATGGCTTTGAGTGAAATGGCTTTTGGGGTTTATTATATGAAACGCAGCCACATATGTTTGGAGATTCAATTTGTGACTCTTAAGGGACGAACCGTAGCCTACACCAAAGATGACTAAATACCACTGCTAATTTAAACATGATACTGCAAAGAATAAACTGCTTTGTTTTTACGCATAATGTGGATAAAAGAAACAGTCTTGCAGCAACAAACTTAAATTCGACTAACAGCCGTCAAGATTAAATTAGACAGAACTATGCCACAAACTGATTTGAAGTGGAGAAGTTTACGGGTGTGTAATTTAGAGTTAAATTCCACAGTGGTGGGCAGGTATGGAATTACACTTGCAGAAGTGAGATGGACAACATGCATATGCATATAAGTGAGAAATGATTAACCACTTTAATGTAGTAAGCCTATCTATCCAATCTTTTTGATTATACAGCATTTCACTCACAAATATTTTAACATAACTTACTGTGTAACTTATTGTGAATTATTCCTGTTGCCCCCTTGGCTTTTTGATAAAGCCCCTTGGTGGGCCCCGGGCCCCTGGTTGGGAACCACCCCAGCTAACAGGGAACGTTCTTAGAACGTGGACTAACAGTCTCTAAAAGTTCTCAGTTATTAAAAAATGTTTTTGCAGTAACATTAGTACAACGTTTTAGCGTTATATATCAAATATATCAAAAACATTATTATAACATTATAAGTTGTTGGTTGATGTTTGAATAATGTTTCTATAACCAAGCTACACTATCAACACAATATCTAAAGAATTGCACGTTTTGAACATAACATGTTTAACATTTTTGTTACGTGTTAGAAACATTAGTGAAACGTTCTGAGCTTGGACTGCACTAAAATGAGTCATACATCTCTGGAAAACATTGCCCTATTTTGCACTCCCATCTCCGGTAACTGGAGCCCGCTATTGAATGCCTTCAACCAGCAGTTCACTGCAGATATTTGGGGTGATAGAGGGACCCGAGAGGATCCATTGATTATGCGTCACAGCTCTAGTCTGAAAGAAAGAGATGCTGGAGATTTGTGACAACTGCTGCAGACAAACGCTACTGATGCTGCGGCTACATTACAGTACAACCAGAGGATGGTTATGTACCATTCTGTTAAAAATGAAGTATGGTCATGCTTTGTTTGTAGGTCTGGCCTGAGCAAATAGAATGAATCAAGTCTTACTTATAAAACAGGAAATGCGTTCTACTGCAGGTGAACTTTGTTATATTACTCCTTAAATGCAATGACCCATAATAAATACAATGATGACTTTTGGCTTGATACCGCAGTCTGTTTTGTTTAGTTTTTTTCTCAGCAGGATATGGAGACATTGAGAAGGTAAATGTTAAATGTCAGTGAAGGACATTGGGATAAAAGTTTACTCAAAGATACAAAATACTTCTTTGCCAGCGATCACATGAGGAGAGGGAGGGAGAGATAGAGGGAGAAAAGCACGAAAAGCAGAAGAAATCAAATAAATTATTGTAAGCATGAAAACGCACTGAAGCATACGCTTCACCAAACTGATTTCTGAAGTTAAGATTCTGAATCTTTTCAAACGTGCACCACAAAAAAGGAACAGATACGTTTCAGAATTGTTAAAAAGAACAGCGTGTCCTTTCTCTTGGAAAGAAAATTATACATCTAGTCATCTGGAAGAATCAGGTGGACTTTTGATTTAAAGGTAAATGGCAGCAAACCAGCAGCAACTCTTTGTATCTCTGTCAAGCTCATTTTTATTTGGCAAAATCATTAGGGTGTTTGGAGCGTGTGTACTGAAAGTTGAAGCGGAATCTAATTTGTTCAGACCTATTGAACTCAAATATTAAGATGTGAAATAATTTAATAAAATAAAATGATGAATTACTGGATCGCAGCAGTGCTGCAAACAAACTTTACAAAAGAAAGAAAGACAGAAAGAAAAAGACAGACAGACAGACAGACAAAAAGAAAGACAGAAAGAAATAAAAACAGACAAATAGATAGACAGAGACAGACAGACAGACAGACAGACAGACAGACAGATAGATAGATAGACAGAGACAGATAGATAGACAGAGACAAACAGATAGAGACAGACAGACAGACAGACAGACAGGTAGACAAAGACAGAGAGAGAGATAGGAATAATTACTCTTG
>JAZGTI010000534.1:33824-61486 GCA_036877585.1 Botia kubotai | reverse complement strand
ACCTCCGTCGATGGGTGAGATTCATTGTAAAGGCAATTTATCGTCTGTTGTGAGCGTGTCACACCCAGCGACTCAAGACTGCTGATTCTACCCGACAGTGAAAGGACATATTTTTATAATCCCCCAAATTTATCTGAGCCGGCAACATTTCAGTGTGCTCCTGGCTTAAGGGACGGATCCAAAACATACGGTGTTCCAGTCCTCCTACAGCAGGCTTGAGAGACCCTGAACGACAGAATGTGTGTATCACTTCAAAGCTATAACCTCATGTTATCTACAGCGTCTTATAGATAGTGAGAGAAATCCTTTGTCACGCGCATCGGTTTCCATGGCGACAGAGGCCTGCTGGGCTCCTCAATCCATGCAACATGTGTTTGACACTCTGTCATGAGCACAATACACCCCATTTACATGCAAAGACGCTTAAGTATCGCAATAATTGGTCCATGCATGGGTGTCGCGTTTTTGCACGCGCATGTTTGCGTGCATGTGCTTACGACACTAAAGCAGCCCCTGTTTCTCGTGATCTGGTACAATCAAGTTTGAATGCGTCTGTGCCTGCAGAGGGGTGTGTGTGTGTTGCGGCAGGAGCGGTTTTGACGCGCTCATCCATCAGTGCAGCGCGCTGAGGTCTCCGTCAGAGCAGCAGGGATACAGTGGACTGCGGGGAGGGGAGGTGTCACTCCTAAACAGGATATATGGCCTCTCACTGAGACACAAATTACAGAGTAAATACATTACGGTGCTGCAAGACTTCCCCACTGCAACATCTCTTTACAGGATGCGGCCCAGTCGGCGCATGCACGCCCGCAGCTGACGGCCTGCCCCGTGCCGCATACACAATCGCATTAGAACGACCTGCCAAAGCTATGTACAGTCACATTAAACAGCCACAGGAAGCTCGCAGGTCTGACTGTTCATTGACCGACGGCAGCGCAACCAAATTCAGCCGTCGCATTTCTCCTCCGAATTCTAGATGGTCTCCAGCTAAAACAACATTCTCTATGTGATGACATTGCGAGGATACAATCTGATCTGTCAGAAACCCGCCGGTCCGCGCAACTCGACACACACACACACACACTCTCACTTTGAGAAAATTGCTTTCCGTCCACGGCGTTCGCCTCCTCGCTTCACATTTTTTTATCTAATTAAAAAGAAAAAAACTTCTTTTCTTCACACCTCCACGTTATCAGTCTGCCGACCGCCGAGGAGGTCAGTTTATCCATACATCAGAAGCCTACGCGTGCCTCGTACCTTCAACAAGCTCCATATCTAATGAAGAGCGATGCCCGACACACTGCTTACGTTTCCACAAGAGCGACCGTCTTAAAACCAGAGGAGGGTCTCCACACTGTATCATTCTCAAACTGTTAAAACAGAACGTCATCTTCAACAATCAGTAAACAATGTGGCATCAATAAAAATGAGTTTTAACTCTGGAAGCCGTTTGAGGTGAATTATTGCCCCGATGGTTTGAAGAACCGCTATAATTTTCATAACTACACCCACTGATAATAAAGTGCCACGGGTGGCTGTCTGTCACCTTGCTGGCATTCCGTGACAGTCGATATCCCGCTCGGTTTATTCCCAGTTTTCCGCTCTCGTCTCGCCCTCAGCGTGTCACAGCAGCGCCCCTGCAAAAGCACAAACACGCACGACATGAAATTAAGCTTTCTTTCATCGACGCTGTCAGATAATGCGGCGAGGATGACGGTGACTTGTTTTACGACCTCATTTCTCGGTTTCGAACCTGCGGATTCGCTCTGTATTTTCTTCCCTTTGTGACTTCGCCGATGAGAACAGACGGGGCAGGGTGTGCACGGCATAGACAAATGGGCTCTTGTGTTCGAGGGGAAGCAGTGCTTATATCCGCTGTACTAAAGAGAGAGAGATAAAGATGACCAATGAGAATAAGGGGATAATAGGTCAAACAGAATGTTTAATTCTAACGCGGAGGGTATTCATTTTAACCGGCCCAGAAGATGATTGTATATTATTTTATATTAGCACGGGAAAAGCAAAGGTTTGCGTGTCGTTTTCTCGGAGGCTGGCAGCACAGGCCAGAGCGAGTGGACAATTAGATCCACACAAGCTGATCTGTGCAGAGTTTTCCTCCAATTATTTTTGGTGTAAACCACAGGGAGGGGGCAGAGCGAACCTAGCCCTTAGCAATAATGATGTACAAATGAGTGGAGGGGGGGGAGGAAGTGGACGGTCTGCAGAGGGCAGAAATACGGGGAAAGTCCACTGCAGCTACATGTGAATCTATAGCGCTGCTGAGGGCTGTCGGCAGGAGAGAAAAATCTCTTTAATATTGCAGTAGTTTCTTCCAGATAGCCATACGTTTAAACAGAGAGCTAATGGAGCTTTCACTGATGTCTTCTGCTTTTCAGATTTGTCTTCTGAGGTGATGTTCCTGTAGCTTAACCGGTAGAGCATTGTGTTAGCAGCGCAAAGGTCAAGGGTTCGATTCCATGGGGGGCACACGTACTGACAAAATGTATAACCTGAATGTACGCTCTGGATTAAAGCATCTGCCAAATTCATAAATGTAATGTAAAGCTGAAGCGAGCAAGTCAAAGGCGACTGTAACAAAGAACCAACATTTCCAAAAGTGAAACCAAGCTCAGCTATGGCGGCCGGCTCTCTTCAAGCTAATTGTTGACTAAATGTCAACCATTGTGTGTTGTGTTTCTATTTTCATTTCTCCAGAGTAATTTTAAGGAGATTATGCGAGACTTAGATGATACATAAAGCTGCACTCAGTATTTTTTCCCTCATTATAAAAGTTTTATACAAAGAAATCAACAATCATGTACTCTTACCTACATTGAAGTACATCCTGTCATACCAGTAGCCCAATAAAGGTTTATGTGGAGCAAGTTGCATTATGGGCCAGTAATGTTGACAACACACGACTCATATAACCTACAGTACACATAAAATAATGTCGCGTTGTTTTCAGTCCAGGTTGAAAACAAACCAACACTTTCAGAACATAACTGACAAATCCTCTAAACCTTTGAACATTCTCTTCTTGCTTGTCAAATTCGTTATAAATGTTAGCTTAACGATCATCGTCTCCCTCAGCAACAGGTTAAATATTTGATAAGAGTCCCCCCATTAGCTCAACGTATAGCTTTTAATTTCCAAATGACTCCTTGTTAAATGATTATGGGCGATATTAAAACGATTACATCCTTAAACATTTGAACTGGTGGCGGAATGACGGAGATTGAGTCTCTGTATTTGCCGTATGCAGCGTAATGGACTCTCATAATTCATTTTTAGATGCGAATTTTATGGTTGAAAATAGACGAGCAGGTTATCTCAGAGAAAGCCTTTCATTTATGCAGGGCCTATAAAATGATGAATTCATCTCATCGCCAAACCTCTGGCTTAAGTGCATTTCCCCCCCTCAAGATCACCTCTTTATAAAGCCGCTGGGAGAGGGTGAGAACCGGACCATTTTCTCTCTGCAATGTGAGGTAAGAAAGTGGCCGCACACGATATGAATCTCATTTAAAGCAGCTGGATACATCGGCTTAGCAAGCGCCGCGCAACCGCGTAAACCACGACGGGCCGTTAAATTTACCTCACCGTGAAGAGATTAAAGCCGTTTCCTGAGGAAAAAGTATGAGAGAGGAAAAAACGAAGAGAGAGAGATAAACTGAAAAAGGTATGGAAGAGAGAGGGAAAAACGACAAAGACAGATAAACTCGCTCTGTTTTAGACGTAGCTTCTTTATTCGTTTTAATTCGCTGACTACATCTGAGAAACCCGACTACACCCGTCAGCTCCGCCTCAGAAACATTTATGGTGATGAGAGAGAGAGAGATAGACACACACAGAAAGAGAGAGAGAGAGAGCTCTACTACTGTCCTCCATCTCACAAGAACAAAAGGGAAATACAAGTTTAGTCAAGTGTGAAGGGAGCTCTCATTATAAAACTGAAACATGTCAGTTCTGCTGTGGGGAGGGGAAAGAAATACATTTAAGATGCATCTGACATTTGAGCTCCTCTCTCGCATTAGAATACTTTTACATGAAATGATTAGTGCTGCGCAGAAAAAACGGCTCATTTTCGCACTTTTAAGACTCTTGACGAAGGCGACGTCGCCTCCAGAGAATATTCTCCGTTCCATCATGAAATCTTCGAGTTCAGTTGAGAGGTTAGCGAGACTATTTCCCCACTTTCCTCCCCAGAACAAAAGACTTTCTGTCTCCCGGCAACAAAGGAACAAATTTATGGAGAGTGGAAGAGAGAAAGTGACAGCATGTGGCAGCCAAAACATATGCTTTATTTTTTTACCCAGACTATTCAAAGTTTCCCTCGACCGTTTCTTCAAAAACACATCAAGCACCGAATAATGGCTTTGAGACTCTCCATTATCTTGAATTCAACGTGCTGTTGTTTTGAGGCACAATCTGCACTATCGTAATTGGCCAGCCGGCCTGGCGTGCGCATTTCTTGTCAGAAAACACGGTAAAGCGGGTCCGTGTGTTAGTGATTTGGGAACAGTAGTGCTCCTGGGGGACGTGGGTCTAGCACCATGGACGAAAAAAAAAAAAGTCCAAAGAAGGGACTCTGCACTCTGGGTTTGAGATGGAACCTCCGATTCCTCATGGTTTTAGAAGATCCAGGCTGGGAAGCAACACAGTGAATGGGCTGAAATTGGCTGGATGCAGAGAGAGGCAGAGAGAGAGAGAGAGAGAGAGGTTTATTGTTAGGGCTATGGAGAAACCTCGCTGCCCGAGGAGAGAGACAATGATCTTCAATTACCAACAACTCCGTCCAATTTAAAGCGGACATGAGAGTAGGAAGGACAAAAGAATTGTCTTCCGAGGAGAGCTGCTGGTTTGTAGAGGCTGAAACTTTCAGGGTTCTGTGCGCAGAGAAAAGGTGAGATTTTTTTGTGCGCGTCTAAGTTCATCGACATATAGAAAAGTGACGGGTAGTCTTTTAATTAGATGACGGACACAAAGAAAGGGTGGCTTTAATTAGAACAGAATCGACTGCGAGAGAAAGTTGTATTCATAAGGGAGAGAGCAGAAAAGGACTGAGCTTTAATGAGACTGCAAGATCAGTGCTTGAGAGAGAGGGAGGAAACGCTTTTGTTTTTCAACTGTAGGTGGTTAAGTGACACTGAGAGGCACCTGTCATTACTGGCTGTGTCTGTCATTAAAGCCTTAATGTATTTAGCTGTTTCTCTTTCACTATGGTAAAGGCCAAGACACGATCGAGTTGGATCGAGCTGCAGTGAATTAACAAAAAAAAACCTGTCAGAAAACAGACATTTCGGGGCTGTACGCTCCTAAAAATGAAGGCGTGTACACAATGTCATAAAAGAACCATTTTTGGTATGACTCCAGAAAGAACCATTAACAGCTGCAGGCACGTTTCTGTTTCACATTTCTGAAAAGGTTCTTTAGACTCGAAAAAGGAAAGAAATTGTTTTTGAGAACCTTTGATTAAAGGGTTCTTTGGGGAACCAAATATGGTTCTCCAATGACATTGTGTAGCACCTTCATGTCATTTCGAGAACGCACACCGCCGCAGTAAATCACAAATGCGTCGCATTATCCACCGAGATGCACTCAAGCTTCTCTCTAATCACGTGTAACCAAGCGCTTCAGTCAGCACCCGGGTGAGAGCGTCCCCACAGCTAAGATATCACTGCAGACTCACTGATGTTCAACATCACAGCCATTTATGCTTGATATGGAAAGACCGAAGGAGCAGAAAATGAGTGTGTGGGGTTATTCAGGGGTTCCCATGACGATCACCTGATGTCACTCAGCCGCCCAGGTGTGGGCTTAATCAGACGCGCTTCTCCTTCTGGTTTCAAATCGGACAGAAGGAGCAAGTCCGCTGGGAGACCACCTGTCAGTATTCATCTTCTAAACGAGAGCCCCCTTCCTCCCTCCGTCATGTAGCCTGTCTCCCGTTCTCCGGGAACTACAGATTCTGCTTTCACCGGCAGCCAGAACATTTCTCAACAAAACGCAGTGTTTTCCGACTGTACCCCGACTGTCTTTACAAAGCCATCAAGCAAGCGCAGGAGAGCAGCCGCAGCCTTGAAGGCAGAAGAAACACTATAGCTCACCGTGCCTGTAGGACTCACTCGGGTGTGGAACAATATCTGACGAGAAATGCAAGCCACGTTCCCGAGTATATATAACAGGACCCAAAGCGCTGTCAAAATAATGCGGCCCCACTTGCAAAGCTAAAGACAAATATTTAAAAACGCCGTTACGGTGCGAATCCGCCTCTCAACTGATTTCCTGGTGAAACGAACGGCTTTTCGCTACCGTTAGCAATGTGTTGCGCGAGGACTCCGTCTGGCCTTCACAGCGATCGTTTAGAGCAGCTGTACGCATGTTTAATTGCACCCCTTGTGTTTACAACAAAACATCCATATTTCCTTCGCTCTCTGTTTCCCTTACCATTCTCCTTTTTGAGCATCTGTTCCTTTCCACTTTGTCTAAAGGTTCCTAAGCGAGTTTCTCGTGGGAGAATCTTCTTGTTGTGATATCGAATCTTCTCTTGATTTAAGAAGTTTTTATTTCCCTTTGAATCCAACTTTCCTACTCAGTTTACCTTTAAGCATACTGAACAAAAAATAAGCCGTGCTGCCTGACTGGACCTCAGTCCCACAGGGCCGGAAATAAACAGCAGCTGCCCACAACCAAACATATGAAGGATGCTACAGATGCGGAAGGAAATGATGTTATTTAAAGACAACTGGCAGATATTATCCAGCGCTGACTAAATGGCTTCTTAAATAAGAGGACAACAGCCTCTAAAATTGGAGTTCGCTGCCTCTTCAGATTAGAAACTGCAGTCTCTCTCTGATCAAGAAACAGACAAAGGAAAAGTCCTGACTCGTCTCTAAAATTTGATAAAACTGATGAGCAAGTTAATGATCTGAGATAAACAACTAATCTAAAAGGAGCTGCTATCAAAGAAAACCCACGGTGTAAATTGGGATTCGTTAACATTAATTAACGCCCGTAAGCAAACAACTACCTTACATCTCAGCAACCAAACATCCAATGTCACAATGTGTGTGTGCATTTAATGTTTCAATAAAACACAGCTATTACATTCCTTAACCTGTCTAAATGATGGGGTAATTAAAATCTATTTCCACCACACGAGAAAAACACATTTATCGGCAGATCCAACTGTTTAAATCCGTTGTCCTTTTTTTGCTTTTTTCCCTAGAATTTACACACATTGTCAAACCGTCACACTGTTTGGGTGGTTACCTCATGTTTTGGTGGTAAGCTTACCTCATGAATATTAATTAGACTATGCACAAACTGTTTTCAATGATGGCTGTCATATTTGTTGACCAATGCGGATCAAATGCTGAGTTATTAAAAATAACGCAAATAGATTTCCAGAGCCTGACCGTCACATAGGGTAACACAGTGAAAAACAATGAAAGAGGGGAACTGAAAACTTTTATTGAACAACTGCAGACGCTTCTTTTGTATTAGATGCATCCCTGCCATACACTATATGATAGAGGCGGTTATAAAACTATCTCGCTGTAACCAGACCTGGGAGACCAAAACATCAGTCATGTGATGAGACGGGGGGAGGAAAAACAGCATAAACACATATTTACTTGGCCCGTCTCGTCTCTGGTCCCGGTCGTCCCCTCCTCTGATCACAGCCTTGCCTGCATCATGGGGCGAATGAAACCATCATATGTAAAACATCTATAGATTAAATTACTGTTTACAAACGACGGCGGCGCATCCAGGTGCTCCAGTGACCACAAAACGAGCCGTTTTGAGAAGCGCTTTATTTAAACCGGGGTGAAAATTGCCAGAAGCTTTAAACAGCAGAAGATTGGTGAAGATTTGATCTACAGATTCCCATCATTACCGGTGAATCACAACAAACGCTGTATTTGACACAAATTATGATCATTCACAGATTATCGGTTCTCCTCCGTCCTAATAACACTCAATTGGCCCACCGCGGGTGTCGGTAGATTCGTGTTTCTCCGAGGCATCGCTTAAGCATGAAGTCTGACCGAGCTCAACAGCGATGACGAATATAAGACCAAATACATCAGCATTGATTATATAACAGCGGCCAGTCCCATCATAACCACACCGTGTAATGGCCCTTTGTAAAAGTATATCAAAATACAAGTCATGCAAAACCAATAAAAGCCTTTTATATATCACTTTGCATTCATTTTGAATATAGCAATTTGTAACGTCAACCCTGTGGTTATTACGTCCGACCAAATGTAGTCAAATGTTATTCAAATGTTAGTACTTGAAAGCAGTACAGACACAAACACGTGACATTTGGTGATGTCACAATAATTTAATTCACAGCTAATAAAATGATATTTGTAAACATTCGATTTTACAAACTGCATTTCGCATTGTAATTTCAGTTCATTCAGACAGTCTCGGCTTTTCCCACTGACTTACTCTTTGATGCATACGAACCTGGAGATCAAAAATATGAACAGTCACATATATTATATCGCGGTTGAGTCAAACACTGTAGAATGTTTACAGGCCTGTTTTAATCCTGTCTGGGCAGAGACTTGCAGGAAATGAGATTAATGTTAAAGTGTCATGTTTCTGGGATTAGAAAACGTACTCGGAGAGTCTGTGGATGAGTGTGGCACTTGGCTGGTAGACAGGAAGTGCTGAAGTCTCTCCCTCGACAGTGTGGATGAGTCACCGCTCTCTGTCTTTGTGATTTCAATAATCCTGCTTTAATGACCCACCAAACACGCACGCACAGGTCAATAAAATATGCCAGGCATTTAATAGTAGTTCCTATTGGACTACTTTACAAATTTGAATCTTATGGTTATGGTAGACTATAACTCGCGCTCCGTACCAGTCGCGAGCTGATGGCTGCTTCCATCGAGCAGAATGCCGCAGACGAGGCAGTGACTGAGCGTGTGAGGGACAAATAGTTATTCAAAAAGTGATTTTCCACTTGAACGTACAGGAGAAAACTCACGAGGGGCAAGTGACTGCGGAGAGGAGCGTTTAGGCCCACTAAACAGGTGAAGAGGCAGCGACGGAGAGAAGAGACTGCCGTGAGGTATCACCATATGTTAGCTGTGTTTCCTACGAGCCTGTGTCTGTCAGGGCTGATGGATTGCTTCGGGCTGTTTCATGATCATAGATGATTGGAAGATTTAGTTTAGGTGGGAGGTAACCGCGTGTTAAATGCAACAGAGACGTTTCATAGCTACTATAGAGCAGCAAAATACTGCTATCCCTCACCAGCATAAACCAAAACACATTCGTTTACGCGTGCAAATGTACGCGCGTGCAAGACGACGTCTGAATGTCGTGACGTTGCGCGTGTGCCTGCGCCTATTGACTCTGCGCGTAAACCTTTTCAATGATGATGCCGTTTAAATTGCGCCATTGATTTTAATGCACCAATTACGTCTATAGTGTATGCGAGTCGATATGCAGGACAGTGGTACAAATAGCCGAATATGGGAAGGCTCTAGTCCAGCAATTTTCTATGAGTCTTAAGTGCCTACAATCTGTAAAACACCTCTTTCATGAAAAATGTACAATCAATATTGGGGAGAAAACCTTTTTAAGGCTTGTAGCGACATGCATTTTCGGGCGGAATGAAAAAATAATCAAGTTTTCAGCGGCGCGCAGCTGCAGGACAAACACGACGCCTTTAGGAGCATTACCGGAAAAGGCCGTAAGACAGATGCGTGTGCGCATCGATCTCCGCCTCTATTTATTTGCGCCGACTAAAAGCGCGTGCACGACTGCGTCCGCTTTCAGAGGAGCGACTGTGTTTTCGGGAACGTGTCTTTATGCGTTGGGGGGGGTTATGTGAACGCGTTTAATTGAAGTGCGCGTGAGCGTCAGCCGTCCCCGCCGCTGGCTTTACCTCTAATTGCCAGCGGCACCGCGCTTAACGACGCGAGCGGGAGGAGCGTGGGTGAGCGAGACGAACAGAGAGAGAGAGAGAGAGAGAGAGAGAGAGAGAGGGCAGGTTTCCACGGCAACGGGCGATCAACAGTAGGCAGTAGCCGAGGGGGTAGAAAGAGCCTCTCTGCAACACGAAACAAATGCCCCCGCCGCACGTAAACAAAACAGCTGCTTTCAAGCTCAGCCCGCGGAGTGCGAGGCGAGGCGAGAACCCGTCCATTAGAAAGAGATTAATGAAAAACTCAGCGGGTCTTACCAGCACAGCCTCCCTTAAATAAGCAGCCACGAGCCTCGCTGTCTGTTCTGCGCGTCTGTGTGCTCCTCCACATCTCTGTTATTATTATTATTATGATCAGTATTTGTGTTAGTATTCACACGCTTTCTCTCGTTTCATCCGCTGTCCTCGTGAAATGGCGCACGGTGGGTGATGTCAACAAGAACTGCGGCAAAACGGAAGACTGTCTGATTCATTAATCCCGAGTGTTGAGTGTCAGGTATTAAACATTAATCCTTCTCCCAGATGTTGCGTTTATTATGCAGTTCACCCGTCGACCATTAGGGGGCAGTTTGGCCCTCCAAAGTCCGCCTGTCGCACCAGCCCTTATTTCTCTGCCTCTCACTGAGACGGTAATATATATCGCTCATATTTATCTGTTTGCTGGCACACTCGCTGGCTATTTACCTCACTTTTCATCTTGCATGTTTGATATTCCTTATAACTTGTTTATATGTCTCACTCCTCACTGCTTGCTCGCTGGCTCACATCCATTTATTTTAATCTTTGAAAGCTATCGTTTCCAAAGAGCACAAATTACGTCGCGGCGTGTCTATAAAGAGAGCACACAGAATGAAAGCCGGATTGATTTATTGCCTTTCATCTGCGCGTTATCATTTTTAAAGCTTTGTCTTTATTGTGCTGTGGAGTATTGGGAGGTCTTTGGTGTACCAGTTTAACTTTCTGAACGCTTGTACAGGAGAGAATTAGGTTTCGAGACAGAAAATACAAGGACGTTTCATTAATATTGACAGCTTTTCTAAACGGCTTGTTTTGTAAAGTGAGAGCTGCACATTACTGGATATCTGCCTCTTACATCTGATATTCTGTTACGTTCCTGTCACTCTGGAGAAAGCATAACCTTTTTCCTTGCTTTTCCTTTTTCGTGTGTACACAGACAGACAGATTCAGAATACGAGGGAAAACAAAACAAGCACCTTGTATCTTTCTCAGATCGTTTTGCTTTATTAATGAAAAAGCTTTATGGCGAGCTCACAAGTCTCTAAATTCATTCCTAAACAATAAATCACCAAGCAAATGTACGTTTGTTTTCGTCACTCATTTTATTACAAATTTGCAAGGACTTATTACAAGGAGTTTGTTTTCAACATGCGGAAACGGAACGAAACAAAACACGTGGGAATCAAACAAACAAGTCGGATCGGACAGTCCACTGTTCACGATAAACAAAATCTGATAAAGCCCTCGGTGACGGGGGCCAGTGATCGACTACAAGTGCAGGCAGACAATGGCCACATTCACACGACTCTGCAAAAGATCGATCCATCCAAGGCGAGATGTGCACGTGTCAAACACTTCACGATTTATATACGCCATCGGCATTTGTTGTAAGATTTAAAAAGCTTCACTTGCATGTACATAAAACTGTACAGAAACAGATCATCACAAGCATTTGTAGTCCTATATAAATATAACCAACAATTAAGGATAAGTTTTGAACTCTCCTGCAAAAGACACACTTTCAAGGCAGCTGTCTTCAGTTTGGGGTGAACGGTGAGGGAGGGTTTGTGCGGTGAACGTCTGCTTTGTTCTAAGGAAAGGTTTCTCGGCAAGAACAGTAAACGGTTTCTACCAATTATCTTTGGAATTCATGCTCAACTCGTCGCCTGCTTGACACCACGCACGCACGAAGGGGGATGCGGAGATGCGGAGAGCTATGTACAAAACACTGTTAAGAGATGTTTACCACAAACACCAGTTTTTGATATTCTATGAAGAAACGGCTCATTCTAAGGACAAAGAAAGACTCCCTCGTTCGTTACAGCTTCGTCACATCCAGGGAACCTCCGCTAGAGACATCTAACAGCAAAGAGAGCACACATCTAAACACCAGTTTAAAAAAAAGCCACCAGAAGTGGACGTTTCTCAGTCTGTGCTCTGAGAGGCCCAACGAAACCAGTTTTTCGGGCAGAGAACTCCGAGGAGTCAAAGCCACAGAACTGCTGTGGATAAAAGAGTCACGTTTGGAAATTCGGAACGAAGCCAGGGGAGTCAAAACCTGCAATTGAGACTACCTGACTTAGACTGGCATCTGAGAGCAGTGAGGTCAATGCCGGTTTGAATAGATGAAAGCATTTAAGTGATAGAGGTTTGTGGTCATCTCTATCTTTTCGCTGTGGTAAGTCCAGGTCGGCGATCTCACACGTTTGCCCAGGCAGAGCTGAACGGAGCGCATTAAGGGGTGGAGGGGAGGGTAATTACGCTGGATCACGGCCGACTCTCGCTGGATTTTTTATTTATTTTTTATCAGAGTCGCTAAATGGCTTTTGGAAACAGCATAATGCGCCTTCTTTCCTTGGGGCGGGAGAATCATTCGCTTACTTTAATCATGGCTATGTCCAGTCATTTCCATATGTTTCGGCCTTAATTGTTCAGCGAGAGGTGCTGAAGGCAGTCGCAATGAGGTAAGCGCAGTAAAAAATGCGACTTTCCAGACAATCGCAACTTTTCCCCACGGCCTTCCGGGATCATTTCCATGATCCGTGCATGCTTTAGGGGATGAAGCGTTTACATATGCCAACTGCACTAAACTCATTACTCAACCTAATTAAGGAAATGCCCATCGCAGGACACCCCTTCCCAAAACCCCCAAGCCCCCACCCCCACAGACACAAACGCGCGCTTATCTGAGCGCTAGCACACGGACTGGTTCTGTGCTGCGGCGGGTGCAGATAAAACTGAGATATTGAGGAGATATGCTGCAATGCAAAAGCAATGATAAAGTCCATCAGACGTCTGATCCTTGAGCTCACCAGACAATAATCATTGTCAAAACAGCTAGATAGTGTCTATTAAAATAGCCAGCACAGTGTCAAAGAAAAACGTTATAGTTAAACCCGGAGAAATATCCAATCAATGGAGGACAGAACATTTATGTAAAAAAACGGCAGAAGGCAGAAAATAGGCAAAATGCGGTGTGCTAATGTCATTTTTTCGAACGTCTGTATTTTTTTTCTTGATTGTGGAAAAAAACATGCACAATTGACATGCGAGAGACAAGACAGGATTATCAGTCTAATTTGTCCATTGTGATTGTTATATACAACTGTTTTTAAGGCATTAATACATTTGTTCTTCAAACAAAGTCGAAAAAAGCACACAAATATTTCCCTTTAAAACGAATAGTAAAAAAAAAAACGTAAACAAAGAAAACAGCAGTGAATATGATGGAAGAATATGAAAGAATGAATCCGACCACATGAAGACCAAGACATGTGCGTGTACACGGTCACAACTGTGAAGCTAATCTCTGTTGTAGTGTAGCGCTAACGAAACGTTGAAGCTACTGATAATCGGAGGGGAGGCAGACGATCTCCTAACTGAAGCTGTACTGTGTTAGCTGTAGGCGTCTCGGCGAATGCCAGACAACGAGTGCACTACACTGTGGGGGGTTCAGGAGGGAAAGATTCACAGTGCCAAAAAACACAAGTTCTGCGTGACAGACAAGTATGCGCACACGCTATCGCATCTGTTGAAAGCGTGTTAATGTTCCAGAAGCCACACGCGCTACTTTAGGTGACAGTAGGTCCCCTGACGCACAAACGGCATATGTTAAAATCTGTCACAGACTGTTAATCGCTGCTGAAACCCTCCACCAATACGAGCCCACACACGTAAACCGTACACTGTATTGCAGTGTGCAAACAGACACACAGCAGGTCAGGGTCTAGAATCTAGATGTGTAAGTCCTCGAATGACCTTTCCATCTGACCATCACACATCTTCTGACCCCCAAAAGCAGCAGCACTAACACGCGCTCTAGATTTTCAGGCTGGTTTAGATGTACCGTCATTATTTTCAACTGGAGCCTGATAGTAATATTCATATATACACCATACAAATGTATTTACATGTATAAAGACGTCTCCCCTCTAAGGACAGGATCAGGTTAAGAGTGTCACGCACCTGTCCATGGCACTACAGCACCCTGTAATCTATTGAAAAAACCCATCGACACACTGCAGGCTAGCGAAGCTAAAAGTCAGTTAGTCACATCAAAGTATTCGTCGATTGTTTCGGATGGTATGCGAAAACAACGGTTTCGAAAACATAACGGAAAACGAAACGTTAATTGTCATAAATAGATGCACGAATGAATGAATAAATAAATAAGATAAATAAATCTACTCTTGAACACATTTTTTCGATGACCAATAGCGTATTTTACCACTATTAAATTGATATTTCGTATCCTGTCGTAGGTTCAGGTTTACAAATCTCGTTTCAGTGTCTCTGTAACTTCTGATGTGCATCAATCAAGGATGGTGGGTGTGGTTATCTCACAGGTATATCTCCCTTTTCGAGGCGTGATTGGAGGTCGGACTGGTGGGCGGGAATTCTGAGGTCACGCTCAGAGGCACCTCCTCCAGCGGGGCGTGGTCACTGGGGGTGTGGTCACTACTGGAGTAGGCACTGCGGGAGGGTGGAAGGCGTGGCCTGTTTTCCTCACCACCAAGCCTCAAACTCCCATTGGCCAGTCGTCCCAGGCTCCCCCTCTCCTGATAAGGCACAAACGTGGATAGTTTGGGGGGGTTGCGGGTCTTGCGGACGGGCGAAGGCTGACCGGGCATCCAACAGGCGTCTGAGTGACCCAGCTCGCTGCACTCCTGACTGCAGTTTCCTGTCATGGCGACGTCAGGTAATGAGCGGATATCTGTCGGAGGGAAACACAAACACACAAAACAAGTCTTTAATGGTGGCAGCGACTCAAATTAAAAAGTGGCAAATCAAAACTTGTTTTGTTGCGCCTGAGTGCATCTCCACTAACAGAGTCAGAGACACGCTGCAGTTCATCTAGCGTCGAACACAAGCGACTAACGGGGAATACACAAAGAGCTGCCGGTGGTTGCTATGCACTGTGTTGTGGTTGCTATGTGAGAGACAGTCGTTGCTATGCACAGGGCTGTTGGTATGCAGTACATACTGGGGTTTCTTCAGTGGCCACCAGTGGGTCAGATTCTTCTGGTTTGATCTATCAAGTGACATGAATTGAAATGGTTTCCACACAGTTCTGTCCACGGGCAGATAGACGTGCCTGTGTGTTTTGCCTTCCTACATACACACCGAAAGTTCAGTGCCAAAAGGGCGAAAGTATGATTCAGTTTTCATTGCATTTACACCCATAGGGCTCCGAAGTCTCTATATACATGTATTGAATATTTATGCGCACATGCTACACGTACAGGCACGTTTCAGTATCCTACATTCAACACTAAATGAGACTCACCCGCGGTCCCTGAAGGCAAATTCGGCACTAAAGCTTATTGATTGACAGGTCTGAAATTAGTGAGCCTCTGATTGCCATCCACTTTCCATTCCACTGTTCCCTAATTAATTAAACAGGGCAGAGACCCAGTGACCTCATTCTGACAGAGCAACACTGAGAGGCTGCATTAACACACACTTGCTGTATTCCACCTACTGCATGAACTCCCACGAGCTCTTCCTGAGTACCACGTTTCCTGCCCAGATGTTGGAATCGTCAAATTAACAGTGTTATTTTTTCCAGAAACATGTTTTGTTATGTTAAAGGTCTCTTCACGTCCTGATAACAATGGCTACGCGGTCTAAATGCATTTATGCAATTTTCTGTGAAAGGCGCGGGACCATAAAATTTTCGTCCAATCAATGCGTTCGGTCCGACTTGCCTATTAAATTATGTATGCATATATGTGTTGGAGGCGTGGCTTTGGAGAGCGCTCTGAGAGGATCTTATACTTTCAAAGCTAGGCTGCCAATGCTAGCCTCTCCCAAACTGCTTACTCCACCTTTAAATGTGACATGAGCAGCTGAACTGGTCAGCAGTAAGAATTGTTGTGTAAAATCGCTGTGGAACTAGTTAATGAGAGGTTACCTGTAATCTGGGGGGGGAGGGGGGCTGGACATACACACCACAAACCTACAGACTACTGTATTACAGACCTGATATCCACATGAATGCATTACACATAGGCTATTTTATTCAAAACAGTGAAAAAAATCTATAATTATGCATGCATGCCCTAATTAACATTCATAAGCTAAGGTCTAGCCAAACGAACTTCTCTACTTTATTAAAGTAAGGAATGTCTCCGCCCTCGTGCATCTGTACATGCCACCTCGCACGTCCCCTCTCTCTCCACTTTCAATTCTCTCCGCAGCTTCAAACCACTGAATCTTCCAGAGACAGAGAAAATGAAGAGAAAAGCAGTGGAGACCCTTAAATGTGCGCAAGATCTACAGATGGCAGCCCTGAGGCAGACGCCGGGGCCTGGGGGACGCACCTCCACTGGCCTTGAACATCCATGCAGCTTTAATGCGCTCATTAAAACAGGCTCAGCACGGTTCCACAGGCGCAACACAACTGACGGTTCCCTCCGCACGAAAACAGCACGTCGACCCTGCCACCAAGAGCTGCAGCGCTAACCTATGCTTCAAAAAGCCCATAAGCAGGAGCCGACATGGTCAATACATCAAAGAGGTCCAAAATAGTGTAAAAGGAGCATTTACTGGAGCTGGAACGAGGGTTTATATCTCACCAAGAGGAATAGATCAACTCTCACTGCTGGAACGAACACATTAGAGGCCTGGAGACCTCTAACGCGTGTGTGCTTGTGTGTGTGTGTGTGTGTGGTCCTGTTATTCACCATGTTATGGGGACCGAATGTCCCCACAAGTACAGCAATACCGATCAATTTTGACCTTGTGGGGACATTTTAAGGTGCCTGTGAGGAAACGAGCTTATACATCATACAGAATTTTTCGAAAAATCTAACTGCAGAATACAGAAAGTGTTCTGTGATGGTGAAGGTTTACAGGTAGGGTTAGTGAAGGGGGATAGAATATACAGTTTGTGCAGTATGAAAACCATCACGTCGATACAACGTCCCCGTAAAACACGATAATCCAACATGTGTGCGAGGAATGTGTGTGTGGGAGGAACCATGTGTGGTGAACGAAGACTTAAATTGTGTGTGTGTGTGTGTTAAAGGCACAATGTGTGTGTATGAGGAATACCGGCTGTGTACGATAGGTAACAAGTATTATGTGTGTGTGTGTGTGTGTGTACAAAGTAACTTCAGTGGGAGTGTGTGTATTAGATGGAGAGTGTCAGTGTGTGTGCGTGCACGTGTTTGTGCAAATAAGATTGCGTGTGATACAGATGGTGGGTTTGAAAGGTGTAGTGTGTGTGGGGGGGGTGAAGTGTGCGTCTGTGTGTGTGGTTTTCTTGTTGCTCGACGCAGTGAGTGCGAGTAGGCAGGTGTGAAAACAGTTCCTACATTTATTAGCCATTACTGAAGTCTCATGTCTTCTTATTCTCCTTCAATTATAGAATAATTGGTAATCATCAGATTAGAAATTGAAACCGCGTCAGTTTCACCCGTATAACAAGTGAAAACCTGATGAGGACGGTCTGAATGGGGACCGAGAATGTGAGCGTGTTAAATCAACAACAAACGCAATCGTTCAAATGTTGGATTTGCAATTCTGGGAAACATAACGTGTCATTCACACTGACCTAACAAACAATAACATGTTTAAAACACCGATCGAACAAACCTTAACAACTCATAAAATTGTTGCTGGTTAGGGCAGTGTGTACTAGACACGTGTGGAAGTTGCATGCGTAACTATGGCAACAGGAGGCTGCGAGTGGGTAGGCACCAGTTGTCACATTAAGACAAAATGAATCATAATATTGAAATTTTTTAGTTCCTGTTTAACACATGGATATAATATACATCATATTCTGCCTGTGTTATATCCTCAGAGATCTGTCACATGAACAAGGTTAAATATGTTTAAACATTAGAAAACATTTCAGACTGGGAACGCACACACACACTTGTGCTGCGGATCGCGCACGTGTGCCTGTTTGTGCTTTCACCGGTTTGTACAGCCGTTTGCTTTTCCCCCCACACAACAAAAAGCTCAAATCCATCCAAGTTTCCAGCCTTAATCACAGCACACAAGCTGAAAAGGAGACCAAAGGAAAACAAGAAACGGGGAAAGATGAAAGAGTGCGGAAAGGTAAACTAGCCGCTAACGGCGCTTGTTCGCGGTCACTAGCATAGAGAAGCTGCCCGTCTTTGCTTTCTGCGAGCGGCACGTGCGCGTTGGGTTTGCAGTGTTCTTGCATCAGAGAAACAGTGGGACGAGCGGTCGGCTGGATCTGTGGCAGCTCTCGTCTGTCTGATCTTCAGCCCAGGGGTGGCGAGGAGAGGAAACGTGCATGTTGCTCTTCTGAGATTTCACAAAACACCTTTCCGACGCTTTGATCCGCCGTTCACACTTTCCAACGCACCCTCAGCCTTCTGGCCTCCATCCGTCTCTCTGATCCGTTTATTTCTGGTTCTTTTTCCAGGAAAAAAAGGAACTCTCTTTTCCTTCTTTTATTCTCTCTTTCCCTCCCACTTTACTCTCTCTCTTCGTTCGACCCCCCCCTCCCACCTTTCTCCCTCCTTCTCCCTCTCTCTCTCCTTACCTGCTGCTTGTGAGCGTGCCACTGTGCTCTAATCAGCTGGAAATTACAGACCAGTTCACGAAAAATGAAAAGAATCTGTCTGACTTCGCAATTGTCCACGGTTTTAATCAAATGTGCAAAACGCTCGTATAATTACAATAATCTATTATCAAAAATCAGGTGCCCTGTGGTTAACCGTGAAAAAACAATGATGTCTGTATTTCTGTATTAATTTGCGGCAGCCGTCCTGCAGCGGGAAAATGCCACAGCTTGTTTTTGCCTGACATGCTGGGAGTTATTATCAGACACAAAATCTCTCTAACAAGCTGGATCTGCTGAGTACATCATGTTCCTCTCCAGAAAAACTAGGAAAGGCAAAGAAAATGAGAGAAATCAGCCGAGAAAATAACACAAAATAAGACAGAAGTCTTACGACTCATTCACGTAATAGCAAAGACATCCACAGAACGTTTCGTGATTAAGAAGTAATGATGCCAAATTTTTAAGTGCTGAAGTATTGTGGACATTATGTTGTAAGGTTACTTCTGCTGCTGTTTAAAAGAGGAGGTTGTGGGGGCAAACAGCCTTTTAAATTTGTAGTTTTACATTTCAATCAACAGATCACCTCTATCCGTCCGTCAATCAGCAAGACGAATCTCAGCCTCTACATTCTTCACTTTGGAAAGTGCTAAAAAGATTTGATTCATTATTGAACACAGAAACGCTATTTTTGTACTTGTGAGTGTGTGTATTGCTGCTCGTACAGTTCAGGGCTACAGATCCTCCCTTCTCCTCCTCCAGTGTCCTGCTTGTTCTGACAGGTCTTGCTATTTAGGGATGCAGAATCAATGGGCAGCTGCTTACAAAAGTTGAAGATGCTCCACGAGGTGAGCAGAAATCAGACCCTGAACTGGCCCATGAGCAGAACGAAAGGTTGGGTGATGGATCGGCTAATCTGATGAACTGATTAGCCACTTGCTTCTGCCAGGTCCTCCTGATGAGCTGCAGTTTTTGGCCCGGGGATCATTTGCCTCCTGGCGCCGGCCGTGGCACGTTCTGGGTTTTATTATGGTGATTGCTGGCGGTCGTATGGTCGTATCTGGCTTCAGTGGAACACACTTTGGCGCCATCAGTTTGCTGTTGGATTATAGGGCAACAATTAAAGTTTGGCTTGGTGGTGTGTGACTGTATAATCACAACGCATTAGAGCATGGAACCAATCTGCATCCGTAGCGTGTGAGGGAACGTGTCCTGACTGCACGGACGCTGTTGCCTGCGACCGGCCGGTGGAGAAGATGGAGAACGCCTACAGTGGACTTCCCAGCTCATAATTTTAGGTTGTACGAATGTTGCCCTAATGTTTCCCATAAGTAACCAAAATGTTAAAAATGTTTTGAATGTTTTTTCAGACTTTGTATCGAACCTAAATTGTAATGTTTTTAAAAGATTCCACTAACAACTTAAGAATAACCTTAGTGACATATGCTATATAACAAAAGTTCTATTACTGCTGATGCAAGAATGTTTTTGATGACAGAGAACTTTTAGAGAACGTTACCAAACGTTGGCGAGTCCTGCTCTCAGCATTGCTGAGAATAAGGAAGTACATGTCAGAGCCACACAGCTCTGCTCCCTCAAGTGTGATCCATCATGGCAGGTCGCTTCAGTAGTTAGAGAGCGCTTCGCTAACTCAACCGGCGTGTACGTGCGTGTAGGTGTACGAAATGGAGGTTTGAGCTCCAGGGTTTTTCTTTGCCTGTACGAGGGGCCCAACTGGGGTGGAAGTGGATTTGGCCGCAAGCCAGCAGTCTTTGAAAAGTACCCTTTGCACTGCCCGGTCTAAGAGATATTTTCTGTGGCGCAGGGGTGACTCAGGGCTTTTGCCGGTGACTAACCCCTCCTCCATCATCTGATTGGCTCACGGCGCGCGAGCTGCTGAGTATTTATTTGGATAAAAATCACAACTATTTAAACATGCTAGACACATGTGCGCCATTTATTTATGCTAAACATTCGAAGCCAACTAAGATCCATTTCAGACGACGTTATTATTGTTCTAGCGTGACAGTAAACATGAAAAACTGTTGTTCAGATATGAACTACACAGAAAAAGTGAGCAAGGCGACACCACCGGAAAGCTTCGCTCCAATTATAATCGCCGCTGACACGTTTCCAGTTTTATCCGAATATATAATAAAACTAGCATGAATTTACCGACTGTCACTGGACGCTCTCGAAAAACCCTCGAGTTGTAATCAATGAAGCTGTCAATGGAATAAATCTTATCTTATTTACACAGTGTGGTTTGTAAAGTGCAAGCAATGTCGACGGGTTTGTTGATTGGTTCTAGTTTTGTCACACCGCGCCACTCACATGCAATGTCTGCTGGCTCTACATCTAATCCTGAGGTTTGCATTTGATTGACAGTGAAACGTAAAACGTGCATGAATTTTTTGAACCTCGCTCATTACAGACGGTTACTGTTACGGATACGCCTCTGATTTCCTGCTGTATTCATGCAAATAACAGACCTCTGTGATTGGCTGCAAAAAAACCATTAAAACAGAATTACAATTAAATTAGTCAGATAGTTAATCGCGATGCTAACGTTGTAATCTATGATTTTTTATATTAATTACACATCTCTAGCGCAGAGACAAACAGAGATGTTGTTTTGAGCTAATCTTCAGTCCGGTTTCGCCTCATCACGTCGCATCAGATGCTGCTTTGCAACGTCATGCATCCAAATTCAGACACAAACAACCACACAGTATTTTTATGCATTTTTAAATGATCTCCCGAATCTCTATAACGTCTAACAGTTTCATTTACTCCTTCAACGCCGACTTCACAAACTTTGCATGTTATTTATTGGGTTATGTTGTGCTGTGTGTATTGTAATAGTCTCCATCTGTCAGACCATCAAAGGTGTTTATTGTGGGAGCGATTCACATGGCGTTACAAAGGATTGTGCTGATGATTTGCATGCAGGCACGCACACACACACAAATGCACATGTTAATGTTCCCAAGAAGCTCGCTCAAATCAGTCACTCACAGAAAGAATACTGAATCTACTGAAACCCTCTGAAAAACATCTACTGAAGCACAAACATTCCCACTGAACTACAGTTTATGAATTAACTAATATCTCATGCCATTTAATAAATCATAATGGAATGCTGTATTTTGAACTTTCCTGATATACTGAGCGATGACTTTGAGGGTGCGCCACATCAGCGGGCGACGTTTGAGTACGATGTTTTTTTAAGCGTAGCACAGACATGAGAAATATCTCCAAGCTGAGATGTGCTTCGTGGTATTGCATGGATTGGGTCAGGATGGCCAACTAGTCATGCTCTTACCAACTAGCTGATTAGTAAGGTTAACTACTGTAGGGTTAGAATTATTTTGGGGCTTTCGTAAAACAATTACCACAAAATAAAAATATTAAACACAAACATGTATTCAAATCACTAAATGTGTTTCTGTTAAACATACAGCCCCTGACATGTAAACAGTAACAAAATGTTGCTATGCAACAAAAATAACGATTACCTACGAGTGCTGCTCAGTAATAATAACAGTGGCTCGGTGAAGAGATCATAGCTGTAATTTACCGTGACTAAACCACTATTGACCAATCAGCATTAAGAACCACGAAGTAACGCTTTTAAAGTAATTGCTGTGAAGCAGCCAGACAGACCCGTCAGTCTGCATGATGTAACTTGAGGAAACTTCAGGCATTATTTGGTGAAAATTAGCGAGAAGCCGAGAGGTCTGAGGGGGTTTATTTGTGCGATATTGTGACGTGACATGGTGAGGGTATAATCAGACTCATCGAGCACCAACCGAAAGCTGCTGTTGTCGTTGTGCGAAGGCGATAATCATCTCATTTTTATCTACAATCTAATCACATTGCCGAGACCCCATCGAGCCCTGAAACCGCTGCTGTATTTTGAGTGATCCACTTTGTCCTAAAACAGATGTTATCTGCAGCACTCCGGCCAGATCGTATCACAGTCATTACAGGCAACCCTGGATAAATGCTGGGAGCGATATGTGAAGCTAAAAACAGATGCTTGGAGACACGGGACAGGGGAGAGCAGACGCACATGAGAAAGGAACACAAGTCAGTTTGGAACAGAGATGCTTGTTTAACGTGGATTTAAGTACTACAACTTACTAGACCGGTTTTTAGACTAGACCGGTTTTTAAAGTCTATTTATGTCAACCAATCAAATTGTAGGGTTTGATTTAGGGTTGGCTTTGTGGAGGGTTAGGCGCAGAGCTTACTATGAAAATGCAGATACGGAAAATGTCGCATTTATTTTGCAGAGAAACATCCCTTTAACAATACTGCGTGTATTATCAGCAGCGTTCATGGAAATGTTAATTACAACAGAATTAAAAAAAAAATGTGTTTACAGTAAGGCACTTAAAATGGAAATAAGTGAAGTAACGCAAACACCCCAAAATAAATAAAAATCACAATTTAGACGACATCACAGCTCAAATAAAATATTTTTTAATAGAATCCAAAGTGGTTTAACAAAAATACAAGCTGTGCAATTCTGCTTCAAAACACTCAACATGCATGACCCCATTTTCTTCCATTAGGTGTGCACTGCTTCCTTTTTGCTTTCTTAAACAAATAAAATACTGAGAGGAATTCTCAACATATCGCCACCAATGCTGTCGATAAAGCGAAACCTGAAGATTTGTGTAACGAGCAGCGTGACCCAGTCTCTCCATCTCTCTGCGGTCTGTTTGCACTCACCCGAAACCTGGCAACAACAACACATCTGATCCACTGTTACTGCAGAACAATGAAAACAGCCGAAAATAAACGACAGTACCATGAGCACAACAGCCGAGCTGGAACCTGCTGCCATCGAGGCCACGGTGCCACTGACAGCTCACCTCTGGAGGGCGAACAGAACCAGGCCACATTGTTACACTCCAACCTCATCTATCCGAAACAACCACCAGGGGAAAAAAATACGGTCTGAAAAAAAAGTACATCACATGCACTTCTCTTTTGTAGAAAAGGTTGAGCAAAGAGCAGGAAACCTGGCTTAGGTCTCTGTAATCAATTCTACTAACAGGCAGGGACTCTGACAAGGCCCAACGCCATCTGTCTGAACTGAGCCGTGCCCCGCGCCGTCACGCCACGCTGGCACCCGGGCAACCACCCAAACTGGCACCCACAAGACAAACAAGCCCCCTCAGACTAACACTCTGTTCGTCAGTCTGTCCCTCTCACTTCCTCTCTTTGAAAACACGCGGTCGTGTGCGCATTGTCACGTACGGAACAAACAAAACGTCGCGGCCCGACAAACTCGCGAACGATCACACGCGGACAGAAATCGCTCACACACAGCACAAGGCACCAAAACAACGCCGAGATCTGAGCGCGGCGTGCCAATGAACTTCAAAAATGAGTTTACAATAAAAAAAATTATTGCGTTAAAACAGACAGCTTGAAAGCGAGAGAGACGCTGTCAGCCGAGTTCAAAAGACACGCTACATTATTAGGACTTCATAAGGACCCTGAAACATCACAGGAAAAAAAAAAATCACACAGCATTGCTAAAGTTTCTCATCATTATGCAAATGCCATTTTATTCCATTTTATCTCTGTCTCTTTATCCTCTCTGGCCATATGTGCTATGGCGCATGTTGGGTCTTCAAAAGATTCCTCTGTTCATAACAGCCAGACCACATGCAAATCCCCCCATCTGGAAAAAAGCCGTCTCCAGACACCCTTCTTTGTTGATCACCGCGTGCAGGAGGGCGGCTCGAACCGGTTGCGGACTCGAGATGCGGTCAAACGTCACCACTGACCTGCGTAAACCTCCCGCCGAACCATACAATTCGACTCCCGTGGGCGGAAACCTGCGCTCTCACCCCTCGCTGCGGTACCGTACACTCAGCTAGCGAGAGCTACGTTTAAAGAGAACAAAAGCAATCTAACATCGAGTAGGACCCGATATCAATGCCTTAGAGACCGACCGTTCGACAATCGTGTCTAATGAGCCTTTAAAAGTGTTTCTGAGAGTCAAATCGTTCCAGACGCACGTAAGACTGGATTGTCTTTAGAAAACCGCAATGTGCGATACAAAAAAACGGGCTTGATGGTTTCTTCATAAATCAAAATTAGCAGCTCTAATCAGAGTCAAACAACGACTTATCAGGAAGCGATGATTCATCATCGTCACTCCCTCATCTTTCTCCTCTCACGAGCGGAGGAAATGGAAGTCGCAATAAAGACAAAATCAGCATTCGCGAACGTGTCGTTGTTCGGTGGCTGTCACTCAGATTGCCTACATAAATGAGCTCTGTACACCTGGCTCGTCCAATCAAACGAGACCAATTAGGAGAGAAGATTAAAACTCTGAACGTGTTACAGCAGACGTTTTCTCAACGCTAGCGCTGCCTGTCTCCAAAAATCATAATCAAACTTCTTAAAACTGGGAGAAGCTGTACGCATTAACACAGAGATCTCTACTCCAGGTTGCTTCTGTTTCGTTTTAAAGTTATAACACGGAACAGCATTTAAAATGCAACGCAAGCACACGCCGGTACAGCAACAGAGTTTCTATATACAGCCAAGATAATTTGTAATGCGTTTACTGTAACAAAACAGATTGAGGTTACATTGCGTATACACAGACCACTGCAAAAACAAGCACAGATGAGATCTGCAGCAAAAAATCATTATCGTATACTGTAAACGTTCAATTTAACGTTAATTTGTCATCATAATGCTAATACGATACTAATACCCATTAGCCAACCCTTTAACTAATGGCGCTCATCAATTCTAATCGTTTCCATGACGATGACGCGCATATTGAAAGACTGCGTTCAATACAAATATAAAGAGCGACGCGCAATCATTCAGAGCGCGGGAAGCGATGACTTTTTCGTGTTTATTAACTACGGAAACTAAAACGACTGCTAATCAACATTAATCTAATTAATATACGCTACAATATCATTTATTATCTACGTACATATGGTGATATAGGCATGCAAATTAGTCATCGTTAAACAAATATGTGTGGCTGCTTAGGCAAACGTTCATTTAACAAAATCAATGCTTTTCCAGAYGRATTGTTTAAAAACTTTAGCCAAGGGCACAAATACACAGAGGCTAATCACTGAGAACAAACACAATCTTCATGCCAGAGTTCCTTATTGTGTGATATATCGCTTACAGGGCTGGATTGAAGGATGCAGACATACTTTGGTGTACTTCATCGGGGCTGTACAGGAACTCCTGATCCAGGAACTGTGATCCAGACACCTGAACTGTCTCTCACATGCTCAACGTGCGCTGAGCGTCTGTACATATGCTCTGTCATGATGCCCTTCAGCATCATATGATGAAATGCTAATGCAATAATCAACAGCAAATGCACACAAACGTCTCTCTTAGATTTGATTAAGCAAATAGTGTTGAGTTCTGTAAATAAGTGACAAAACTATAATTAACCTAATTTACATAAAAAACATGTTTGTGCTAAAAGAATGACAACAACTTGTCAGTGGCAGTGCTCGACTTCTTAGGGAGTAAGATGCAGCGCTTTGCGCTAAAATACCGCGTTACTGCATGCAAAATTGTCGTTCATTTTCTACACAGGCTGTGCAGGATACAATGGTTATGCACGGGAAGATCGGGCAAACGCAACCCAAAAACCTGAGCTAACGCTAACGTCAAAAAGGAGCTGAAATCAATAGTAACAGTTCAGGTTACATGAAAATCACATTGTGTATCGCTGATCACAGGAAGACCGTCTGAACCTTTTCTATAAGAAGAGAGAGAGAGAGAGAGAGATACAAGAAACGAAATAAAGAAAGATGAAAGAAGAAAGATACAGAGAGAGAGAAAGAGAGAGAGAGAAAGAGATACAGGAAGAGTAAGAAAGAGAAACAGAGAGAACGATAGAGACAGAGATACAGAGATGTAGAGAGAAAGAGATACAATAAAAAAATAAAAAAAGAAAGATACAGCGAGAGAGACAAAATGAAAGAGACAACAAGATGTAGACAGCAATAGAAAAGGAGACAGAGACTTCAGAAGATACAAAGACAGACAGAGACAGGTAGACAGAGTGAGAGAGAGAGAGAGAGAGCGAGAGAGAGAGAGAGAGAGAGAGCACAAAGCAGAAAAGTGTTTCCTTCCACCAAATCATCAAATCACCGAATTTAAGACCACCACCTTCTTTCCCCACCATATAGCACTGAATTACATCATACAGCTCATACACTGATCCAGGATCAAGCGAGAACGGCACGGATGCCATGGAAACACACTTCAAAGACTTCCTGTTTCAGCATCCAGTGTAGAGCTGCGTTACTGACTGCCGCTATCGCACCCGAGACGCTCCTGCCAAAATACACCTGACAAGCGCCTGAGCTCAAACCTGATATTTACTGATGTAAAGACGCAACAATCCCGCAAGCTGCACGGTGAGCGACATCAATGTTTACATACATTATATTGCACAGATGTTCTGGATTCAGAGTCTGTGTTATTTGGATATTGCGTTAAGGAGAGTTTTGCTCAATCGACAAAGACTGTGAAATGATCATCGACAGAAAACGCTTTCAACTTGCCTCACACAAATTACACGGACAGTTACATTGCTTAGCAGCAGAACAGACTTTTGTTAAAAAAAAGGAGTATGGGTCTATTGGGAAAACAACAACCATACCGTCTTATTCTAACCAAACAGGACTTCTGTCAATGCAGGTTATGCTTGGGTTTGTTGCACGCAACCTGTAACATTTTTGTTTTGATGTAATTACATTGATTTTGTTCTTCGATATTCTGTTTCTGATGATCTAGACTAGCGCTAGACTGATATATCGGTCAGGCTAACATATGCTGTCAAAGTTATCGGTGAAACCTGAAAAATCACACCCACTTAACTGAATAACAGTTATACTAGCCCCC
>JAZGTI010000534.1:0-33816 GCA_036877585.1 Botia kubotai | reverse complement strand
TCGGTTCCAAAATCTACTGACCACCATGTTGATGGATGTCAATCAACATTGATTAGCATCAATATACATTTATGAAAGATATACATTTATGTAACTATATATCGACTACTACATATCAACCAGAATAAAAATGTTTCCGTAAATAAACAAAAAAACGGTCCCTAGAAAAATTCGCCTTTGACGTGAATTGATGAAATGAAATTAAATGTATCAGTGGACCACTAATGTCAATGGAGTAAATAGCAGTATGTGTTAGTTGTCGTGAACACAATGCACTGTGTGTGTGTGTGTGTATCAATCATTAGCAAGTCTCTCCTATGTGCTGTCAAGATGACAATACTCTGTCATCAGACTACTGACAAACGAGAGCTGTAGTGACGGGCTGAAACATTAGCGCTGTTCTCTGTATGTCTGCTTGCGGTTTTATGGATGGATTAGAGGTATCGTGTATGTTGCGCGCTGTATTGATGGAGGCTAACAATGGTGCTGTGTCAAATATCCCGTGAAGGGCACATGAAATATTGTGTCTGTCATTTTGCTCAGCCTTAGAGACGGACGGCGTTCGACATGTTGGGGGGATGGGGAACCGATTGGTTTAAGGTTGCCATCGGCTACCGAATCAGTCACAGGCTGCAGGTATCCCAACTAAAAAGGAATGTTCTCAGAACGCTGGCTAATGCTCTCTCAAAGTTCTTTCAAAGTTATATAATTTTGATACGTTATATATCATATAAAAAAGAAACGTTTTAAAAATGCCACAGAATTGAAATGGTTTGCATAATGTTGCATAATGATTTATGTAACATTAATCTAGAATTTTGGATGTTTTAAACATTGCTAGAACATGACAACATTTTAAATGTTTTGTTACTGAATAAAAACATCGGGGGAACATTTCTATAACCTAAAATTGTTAGCTGGGCTATCTGCATGTCTAAAAGAAGTGAGGGAACTGATGTGTTTCACACAAATCTAGAGGTGTTGCAAATAAGGCCAAAGCGAACGATAAAACGTCATCGATTCCTGCACGAAGAATAAAACATCAACATCGGAAATCTGGAGACGTTTCATAACCGAAGGCCAAACCGCTTCCGAGATCCGCGGTGTCATTTCTGCTAGCGGTCACAGATGCACAAGAACGACACGCGTGAACTTCACATATTGCTTTTCATCTCGCTTAAACGGAATGACGTGACGGGCGCCTTGCAGCACCACCCCCACCCGACCCCCCTTCCCAACCTGTCAATCATCACAACATCGCCGAGCGAAACCCTCCACCCCCCCCGCTTGTCACCCTGTCACTCAAATCTCACCACACAAATAAATAGGGGGCAGGAACCAGCGCTGTACGACAGACAGCTGGAGGGGGGAAGGTGATGGAGAAGTGGGGACAACTGCCTTTATAAATTCATTTTCTCAGTGAGGGATTTCTGTGTGATCTCCCTGGGGTGAGAATCATATTTTAATTAGGTCTGCCTCTGCTTAACAGTTCCCCGCCCTGCCGGATCAGAGCACGCGCCCACCCGCTGGTGCTAGCAAAGACTGTCAGCCTCACTCACTCTCAAATCAAACTGGATCAAATCAAAGACGTCACCAATCCGCGGCCCGCTCACTCCACTGACGCCCCCCTGTGACCAATAACCGAGCTAGTTTGTTCCACGCTAGTCTTCCAGGACCTTCTTTCGGTCCATTACTGACCTTACTGGACAAAGACACATTGCGCATACGCGAGACCTGAAACGCAAACAGAGGATCTTGTTAATTTGCCGTGGGATTTTCAGAAAGATGGTCACACGCAGCGCTGACATTTTTCATTTCGCCTCCTAAACGGTTTTGCTAAAATCCAACGCGCATGTTTTGGCAGACGCACCCCACGTGTGGCGCGAGCACCCCGCGCGGAATCAACAGGAGGTCGTGTTTTACGAAGCATGTTAAAACGCTGACGTGAGAAGACTATGGTATAGTTCACCGCTAAAATGTTAACGCGAGCCCTCGCCGAGGTGTCCAGAGGGATATCTGCATGGTAATTAAGCACAACAGCACTAATGGAGAAAAAATCTGAAGAGGATAGGTGTGAAAAAAGCATAAGTGGTATTACAGAAGCGTTGCCTTGGTAATGGAGATTAAATTGGACAGAACCGAATTTGGGAGGAGAACGTGTAAAACGGCAGCTGCTACGAGAAGGATTCTGCTTATGAGAACGACGATATAAACGAATTACAGGAAAACTGTCTCCGGCGGAATTTAGTAATGGCTGAGCAAAATTGATGCTTGACTATCCTGCTTAGTCTGTGAATTCTCTCGTTTTTTTATTTTGTTTTCTGTCTTATTGCTTTATGGCTCTGGCAGCTGCTGGGAGAGCAGTTTGGCTTCAGCAGAGAAGCTGTTTACGATCAGCGCGCTGTTGTCTGGGCGGACGTCAAAGCACAGAATTATGTGGAGACCAAAAGCTCCATTAGTTGGAGTTTTTAATTAGCACACTTGTGCAAGAGGGTCATTAAGAATGATTTGCGGGCGTGATTGAGGGCGTGCTGATGGGCGAGACGCAGACCCTGCTGAGTTTGCTTCTGACCCCGAACGCATGCATCTACCTTTGGCCAAAACAAAGCCACGTTAACAAAAAACACGAACAAAATAAACACTTTACACTGGATCTAACGATGAGCTGCCAATGACCCTGTCAAAACCAGCAAAAACCAGCTTGGACCAGCGTAACGGTCTAATCCGGTTTTTGCAGCAATGTCTAAAGCTCCTACCGGTTTCTGGGTGTTCCATCTCTCCAATACTGCCATCAGGGGTGGTTCGTTCGTAGTGGTCCTCAGGCAGGGCGAGGGGCCCGATACGCGGCCCAGAAGAGCTCTTGCTGCTGGGGGTCTCGGACTCCTCCAGACCGCTGTCATAGTAACTCTGTTGGGAAGAATCCTGCTGATCTTGTGCCGGATTGGCAGTGGAGAAAGTCACTCTGCGATGGGGGAGCTGAAACAGAGGAGAAGGAGGAGGGCCTTCAGTCAAACAACAATCTAATTATAACTCAGGGCCCCAAATCTAGGCTAATTGACCACTAAATTTGTAATATCACACTTCAGCAGACGAGTATTTTCGATATGTAATTTCCAGAGGGGCGACTAATGAGGAAACATTTTGTTCAAATTGAGGGGAAACTCAAAAGAGGGAATCACTTATTGGAGCGTCCCTCGGCAGAAGGGAGGAGAAATATCCTCCGATGTTAGTGCTTAGGTGACCACATTGTTTCTCACAAGACCAATGAGGGCAAACGCTCCCGCTGAAATACAGAGACGCAGAGCTCATAAAACAGTTGACATCACAGATCCTGCAGAAAAGCCTTCATTGCCCATTCCCTGTGAACTCACAGGCTGCAGGGAAAGATCGATAGTGCCAGGTTGCATGCACACACACACACACACACACACGCACGGACACACACACACACACACGCACACACACACACACACGCACACACACACACACACACACACACACGCACGGACACACACACACACTCTCAGACAGACAGGCAAACAGAATCATTTCAGCGCAGGAATTAAAGCCATTAAGAGACCAATTTCAGTTCATATAAAAAGCCTATTAACACGGCCATTTAAAACATATAGAGAGGCCATTAACGCTTCGTGCGCCTCCATCCCAAACTTTCGTTTCAGCCTCTTCTAAATCTTCAGCCTTCATTCTAATTTATTTATGAGTTCATGTATCAATGTTTGCACATTATTTTCCTTCACGTCTACAGAAGTGCACGTCCACGATGTTCTTAAATGCCGCACGAGTGCATCACGGTGTCAATACATACAGTGTAGCGATTCGTGCGGAACGCTTCACTTGTTTACATACAGGAACTATATTTCAATGTAACTGCAGAATCCCAGGGCACAAGCAACTAATTTAACTAATCTAATGCAGTTCTCTAATCAAGTACCGTACAGTCAAGCTACCTTCTTAAAAATGCAGCTACTTGCACTGAGGGTACATAATCAATCATCATTTAAAATCTATTATCTTTACATTATCACATTGCTATGTGTATATATGTGTACACACACACACACACACACACACATATGGACCTTTAAAGTGATACTGGTTAACTGCAGAAGGCTTTCTAGATAAGTCACAGCAGTCAGGACCCGTTAGGACTGCATCCCATACAGAACACAACACACACTGATGATCGGCTATGCTGTTTCTCTCAGCAGGTAGCGTCACCACTTTGAGTTAGTTATTCCCCAACACTGCTCTTTATTTTCTCACGCTCATATGAGTCGCGGGCTCGTTCTCCCCTGTGCCTTGGTATTTACGGTTAGTTTGGAACTGGAGTGCGTAGAGGAACAATCTCACTGCACAGTAATTACATCGACTTCCTTAGCAAACTCAAACATGGACTCGCAGTGTGAGTCCCTCTGTTGTCTATCAAAGCTTTCACACAATGTGTGTGTGTGTGTGTGTGCAAAAGTGAAGGAAAGATACAGAAGAGAGACCGTGGGGCTTTTTGTCTTGGGGCAGAAACTTTTCATGTACTTCTTTTTTTAGGTTTGCTTATTAATTTGTCGTCTTTGATGTGCAATGATCCACGCGTGTAGCATTCTTTGGGCGACGGACGTTTAATCGACGTTTTATCTTTCGTAAAATGGCTTAGAAAATGCAAATGTCGCTGCTTGATCACTGTAAAGTGATGTGGTGATTATAAGGCCACATGTAGTATGCAAATTGTGCCGTTTGATCTACAGTAAGGGACTCGGGATGGAAAAATCCTCAAATGCAGCGTTATTAGAAAAAGCGCATGATTATGGTGATGATATTTTAATCGCCAATATTATTGCTATCCCAGGTACCATCCTGGGCTAATGGGATTCTCTGCGACTGGAACTATGGCTCAAAGCAGACACGATACTATTTAAACCTAAGAGAGGCGTTTAGATGTTTAAATATGGATTCTAGCTTAAACTGCTCCTACAGGCATTGCTTAGGAGTCAGCACTTCTATCTGCCCCAAGCGCTGAAAACTGCAGCTCTGCTATCTGCTACAGCCTGATATCAAGATGAAAACTGGACTACTGAGAGAAGGTTTTACAATATAAACAAGAGAGAAACTCAAACTTGGACTGGAGAGAGTTTTGGACCGAGACCTGGATTGGAAAGTGAGTCTTGGATTAAAGTGGGTCTTGGATTGAAGAGGGAGACTTGGAATGGAGACTGTGTTACCAGTCCAAGACTCTCAGTCCAGTCCAAGACCTTCTCCAATCCAAGAACTTCTGTACATGTCCAAGCCTGAGACTTTGATTGACTAGAGAGGGACTGTAGATGGACTTGGACTGGAAAGGGTAGGTGCTAATCTGCTGTCTCCAGGAAAGAGACAGCAGGAGGAGGGGTTATTGGGTCTGGCTGTTAAATTGGACCTGGAACCGAAAGAAGGTTCAATTATGAGCCACAAAAAGGACTGGACGAAGTTGAAGGGAAACGCGATATCAGAAAATAGACAATGGTGCCCTGAAGGAATTTGAGCAGGAACAACAAATGGAGAAACTATAAGAGAACGACGAGGAAATAAATGGAGACCGGGCGCGGCGCTTAGATTAGAGAAGATTAGACAAATTGCGAGAGGCTGAGGTGAAAAGGAGGCATAATCAAAACGCGCAATATTGAATGCGAGCGCATTTCACACTCGACAGAAATAAAGGTCTGCAGACACTGCAGCACAATGAAGTCTCACGACCGCAGACGGTACGAGAAAATGGCGCTCGTGGGAGCGAGTGTTGCGACTCCGAGCGAGTGCTGCCTGATACACCGTCGAGGTGCGGTTTGAGGTGAAACACTCCACAAATGGATATGCAGCTGACACACGGGCTGCTTGACGCTGCAGGCGGAGCGGCGAGGCCGAGCTTCTCCTACCAGTGATTCATTCAGCCCATTACTCCTGCATGCTGTCATACCAAATGGCGTGAACTATGAGATTCATCATTAGACGTGGCAGCTCGGCCCCCTGCACTCAGCGCACGGCCAATGCAGGCTTTTTCTGTCAGCGCTGCTGTAGCCCCACAACCGGTACCACTTTTAAACAGGCTGCTTCAAAAGTGCAGCTTTCCAGCCAGGGAGAGAGAGATAACCATTCACTGGGAAACTCTCACCTCTCTGGGAAGCACAGGGGTTTGTATCTACCAAGCTTCCCTGGTGCAATTAGCCAACAGCGAATGCTAATCAGGTCCGACAATAGCTTTCTCCTGCCGGCGCTCATTCCAGTCACAAGCTGTTTCTTGTTTCATGTCTTTACTTTTTCTTCTCTTTCATGACCACCCCCCTCTATTCTGCACCCCCCCACCCCATCTTCTCCCTTATCCCTCCCTGTGGCTCTTTGATAAGACTCTTTGAAGACCCAGCTTACAATTTTAGGTTGTAAAAACATTTCCCTAACGTTTCCATTAAGAAACAAAAACATTAACATTTTTGTTTTGAATGTTGTAGGAACGTTACTGCTTGGTTGTAAGAATGTTATGTAAACTTAAATTCTGTAATGCTTTTAAAACGTTCCACTTACAACGTATCATTTTCGATATGTATGCTACACATACAATATAAGGCAACGTTTTGAGAATGTTCCCTGTTAGCTGGGGTCACACTCCTTGCCTCCAAACTATTGCACCTACAAAAACCAGAAACAGAAAGGAGATGAGGAGGTAACAGTCGGATGAAAAAGGAGGAACCTGTATGTGGCTCTGCCCCCCCTCTGCTCCTCTCAGATTTTATGCTGGCTGCATCTCTTCCGAGCTGCACTTCTTCATTGTCACGTTTGTTTGCGCAGCTCATTTTTCCTCCGCTCTACATGCGTCCTGAAGCAGCAGCTCATTGATCCTCGCGCACGCCCGACGCCCCGCAGCCCGAACGCTCGCTCGGATCCCCTTTAACTGAAGCACAGTGTGCGCGAGTTCACCCACTGACTTCAACCAAGCGCGAGCGCCGGGGTTTACACTACATCTCCTACTCAGTGTGGGTGCACGAGGGCAGGAAAGATCTCTAAATTAACCGTAGGACAGAGGCTGAGAGCGCAACCTCCGATCTGCACCACATAATACATCACAGACCTTTGCTGAGACGGTACAAGTAGTTGGTTTAAAAGACGGCTAATTTTTGTTAAAAAGCCAGACGGCAAATGAAAACAAAACTAATTCAACCAGAAGTTCCAGGTTCCTGGGGTTCTCCGAGTGTATTTCATAGGGTCTGTGGAGAAGATAGTTAGACATGTCATGAAAGTTCTTCGTTTCAATATATTTTAATGAACACAAGCTAATGATCTGTTTTATAACACCATATGTAGTAATGCAGCTTACGTTTCCTTAATAAAACATTCAAATACCTGGTCGATGGTATAACCTTATAATTTAATTCATAACTTCATGTTAAAGCTGCAATCTATAAAATCAGTTACTGAGCGAGTGCATAACAGATCAGATACATGTAATTTGAGCTGTCGAGTCTTATTTCGCAGGTAATGGCAGTTTGACTTCATTTGACTTCAATGTACATAAAGAACCTAAAGTAACCTGAGATTTAATGTTTTAACAGAGAGGGCGATAGAGAGGCAAACGTTATGAATTGTGCCTTTAAAAGACAAATGACATGGTGCAGGACAATCAGATGATACCCGTCTAATCCACTACCTGTGCTGTCTTAGTCTGAACCCAAAAATCATAGTAGCTGAATTTGCAACACTGCGCTGGCGTGTGGCCTTCTTGTTAGAGGACGATGGCTATCATGGCTGACTTCGCTATGAACCGAAGAGTTTAAAAGGCCATGGGCTGTGTGTCCATCAACAAGACACAAACACTCTAATCGACACTCTTTATAACACCATTCCCTCTCAGCCCCTCACACAATCTAAATTCAAACCTTCCCCCTCCCGGTTTCTTAACACCCGACTAAATCTTACCTTTCACTCCTTCCTATTTTCAACCAGCATCCTTCACTCCTCTCGGCCTGCACCGCACCTCTCCCACACCCCGTCACCCCGTTACCCGTCCTCCGCTGGGATTTGGAGGAAATGGAATTGAATTATGAAGGAATTTCCCTGCACTTCGATTGGCATCATTTCCTCCCTCACAATGGAACATCATTCTCGCATCTCTCCGTGTGAGGGAATGAAAATAGGCCCGGGCGCCGTTCTCTCTCTCTTTCATCCTTTTAAATTGAATTTTTCATATCAGAGGGCACCCGAGACATCTGCCGATTCTTTTAAGACGAGGGAGAAAAACTCATTTCATAACGTACGAGAGGTGCGGCTATATAACTGTGATTCGCAACGCAGAGAACCCGACTTCCTGCTACGAAAGCGCCGATCTTTCAAGCCACGGCGTAAAATAATAACACGGGTTCCATTTCATAACTTCAGACCGCAACGCCGCATCAGTGGTGCGTAAGTGGCGAGTTTTTTGAATATTACTGTTTAATCTGAGTGGATCAGACCCTCATCGCCGCAATAAGTCCTTTTCTCTGAGGGATGTGCTTTTCAATCTCGCTGCAAGTGTTTGTCTCTGACAACTCTGAGGCCCGCGTTGTCCTAAATTGCGTTTCATTTGGGCGGCGCTCTCAGCGTCCTTGTTTTCAAAATTATGAGTGACGGCGGGGCGGTCGTAATATTGAGATGTGATGAGGAGGCGAAGGGGAAAACCGAAAGACAAGCACTTGAGAAATGAACCTTGGGTATCCACTCCAGAGTGAACATCTCTTTTCTCTTAAAACCGCCATTTTCAGAGTTAATATCTCAGAGTCCCTGAAGCTTCTGGCTGGAAAGCATGCGTGGAGCTCAGCCTCAAATTGCTTTAAGGACATGATGTATAATGGGATTGTGGGGAGAGAAGACAAAAGCTCTCAAGCGTACGCAAGACTTCAGCGCTCCCTCCAGAATTGTTTTTTTGCATCGTTATTAATAGGCTGTGATGGGATGGCTAGGAAAATAGTTCACTCTTAAAAAACTACTAACGACACTTACTGTACTGCACCAAGAACACTATCAGTTGTATCCTCGCTCCCTTATTTAAAAGGCCGAGATGACTAACCACACTAATGCCCTCAATGTATAAAACGAGAAAGCGGGTATATTAAAAAATAATGTTTAATTAGAAGCCAGAGAGCCCTTTTATCTCCCACACGGAGAGATTTCTGCCACGGTCGTGGAACTAGGACGAAACTCATCTATTGATCCATCCGAGTGGACCCGCGCTTTGGCAGCAGCCTACCAGTGTTCAACCAGGCGTAAAAATGACGTTTAGACATATTTTTATCTGCAATGAGACCGGCTCGCTCGTGTGCACGCCCCTCCCTCGCTTAGGACATCTTGTCTGGCCTACTGTCCACAAATATCAAAGGGATCTGAAGGCCTTTTCTGAGACCCCGAGTCGATGATTCTGGTCGTCATCTCAGGCTCCTCCCCCTTAAGCCAGTGGCTGAGAGAGACTGAAGGCTTATGAATTCTCAGCGCTGTCTTATTAATGAATTAAAAGCTGATTACGAGTTGGTGACTATAGCTTGGGCTAAAGCGAGGCGGATACGCGAGTTAAGCGAGAGAGAGAGCGAGAGAGAGAGGTTAGTCTGTAAAGGAAACATGGAATAGAAACCACTGCCGTAAGCCAGAAACAAACTATCTTGAAGCCTGGTAATCAGAAAGCATTGATCCGACATTTCCAATTAAGTGAGGTTGCGTGCAGACTCGAGGAGTTTGTGATTACGCAGTCATGCGTGCGTGTGCAAGCCGAAGTGTTTGTCTGTGCTTAGTGTGGTGTGATAATGGCTTAAAAGTCAAGACTTTCCCCCGCGCTCTCTCGCTCTCTCTCTCTCTCTCTCTCTCCTCTCTTTTAGTGTGCTATCTTAATTCAAAGTAAAACAAGCAAACCGAAGCTCTACATTGTACTCTGCTCGTCTGTAGCAGGAGTTAAGGTACACGAGACCAGGCTTTGAATTTGCAGCCACTGAATTCAGCAGGAAAGTCAAACGCTCGCCATTCTGTGAGACCTGATTGGATAAGTCGCATTTGTTGCACATTAGTTCAATTCTATAGCATCCCGCCAAGCTGCTTGGCAAACATACCAGCCTACATTTAGGATAATGAACTACATTACTTGGCAGAAGAATTGTTTAGTGTGATTCTTTTTTTTAACTTAATCTGCAACTTTTACCAAACTGCTGCTACCATCACTTTATACTTCGCATTATGTCTATAAACATCTCTACTCACAATCACAGTAAAGCGTATGGCTGCTTTAAAATCATGTATTTATTTATAATATTGGCCAAACGTACTGATTTTGGACGTCTCCCTAATTGAGCACACCTGATTTCATTCGTTTGCGAGTACAACATTGCAAGACTCGAATGGGTGTCAGATAATGGAGATGTGCGCTTTTAAGCATCCTCCAGTAACAAAGTTACTAATGCTATTGTTAATACTAATACTAATGCTAATATTAAACACATTCCAACGAATTTAAAATTCACATTTCCTCACAAAGTCCTGAAAATGCTAGAAAAGTAGGCAGGAAACATACTTTTCTAAAAATTTGCTGCTTGCTGCCTGAACCAGGGATAAAACTGAAATGTACCAACCTTCACAGTTTGACCTTTTGGGGACCAGTGTTTTCATTGTGCAGAGCAATTCGATCCCTAAAAAGTGATTTTTCTTTCTTTTGGATTTTTGTTCAAAGATAGCCCATCGTTTCTCATGAAAATCAAACAGTGAGTCAGCGAGCTGGGGATTAGAACAGCAGACGTGGAGGGAGAAGAGATTTCCCTGAGCTGGAACTGCCGACTCAAATCTGCATTTAGTTTTACTTGAGACTTATTGCAGCCAATCAGAGAGCTGGGATTTGAGGTTCTGGCTTTACTGGGCTTTAGCGGGGTGTTTGTAGGTCAGTGGGCTAATGGAGAGCCAGAGGTGATCTGGGTCTGCGGCCGGACCTGATCTCACTTACCCTGCTGCAGGACATTTACAGAGAGACCGATAGTGAGAAAGACACAAAAATGCCTATTAGCACCATGTTAAAGAACTCAGAGCTAGGCGGATAGCAAAGAGCCCGCCTTTAGCCTATATGCAACGCCGCATATCTGCGACTATAACGCTTCAGGGATCTTGTCAGTGCAACAATCATGTCAAACACACAGATGCTTTAAACTCCTCTCAGACGTGCCCTGATCCTCACAGCCCAGCTGGAACTGGGATAGGCATTCACAATTAGCTCTGAACAACAAAAAAAACACAACAAAACAGCAAAAGGACCTGACACATGGTCTCCATCCCTGCGGATACATGCAGGCCATGACCATATTTTCCAGTCTGAAAATTTGGGCAACAGCGTGTGTGTTATAACTACTTCCAGCCAGCACAGAACGTTTACCAACCGTGAATGTGTTTGTAGAATGTCCAAGCTGCTCTTTGGCTCTCCTGCAAGGAGATGAATGTGAAAATGGGGCAGTCGAGCACTACAAATGACAACAAGTACTGAAGAAGTATCATAAAAGTAGTGTGTAGTGTGACTAGTGCACTTTATTTCAAGGGCTCTAAAGCCAAACGATAGCTTTATGGGAGGGACAGACAGAAATTGTTGTGCTCTTTAAACGATGCCTTCTGCTGAAGTTCTATGATCTCATTTACATGCATTTTAAAATATGGCAAAGACATGACGCTTCATGTTTGGCATCAATTACTGTACATCTAACGTTAATTTTTCTCGCGCATATAGTCAATGATGTTATAGTCGATAATGTGTCTTAACGTGTCAAATTTCGATTACACAAATGAAAGCAAACCGTGAGAATGAGGAACGAGGAGAAGTTCTAGGTCCTTCTGTGAAACTTCTTCACTGTTCCACAGAAGAAAGTCACACGGGTTTGTATGAACGCATATTTCATAGCTTTTTAACGATTCCTTTAAGTTTAAAATTCCAACAAAACAAGCCCGAACCAGCAAAATATAACATTATTTATACACAAGATTATAAATCTTGTATGTCCCCTGGCTTTTACATTATGTAGTCTACACGGTTTACAGACGACCATCTAAGAGCGGCTGAAATCAGATTTGGAGTTCTGCGGAAAACAAGTTATTTTGGCCTCGTTTCGGGGGAATGTTGTTAGCACGGGTTCCTGGGAGCCTCACATTTACTGCACTGTACATGTGTGCCTGATAAAAGAGGCTTTCACCGCTGATACATTTAGTATTTGTTTATCCATTAACTGTCTGTAGTGGCTACTGACCTTTCGAACCTTGAACATTAACTAACACAGAGCTCTCGGAACATTATGAATGGCTGTTATTACTCAAAGCTTTTGAATAATTGAATTACCGTCTGACTCGTGATGATGTACATACACTGTACTTTTAAAGAGCTTAATAGCAAACTGGGCTTTGATTAAAGACACATCTATACATGGACATAACGTTATGTCAAGTGGACGCGTCGACAGTCGCGGGCGCTAATTAGAATCAATAGGGTTTGGCACTTATAATTCAACAGAAATTTGGGAACTCTTGGAAAAGTCTCTGTTTTTGTGCTGGTCAAGAGATGCCAGTTGCACAGCACTTGTGTAAACGACATACAAAATGTTTATATTTAAACATTTTTTACTAAATGTTGCCGTGACGCAGATTTGAGGGAGAATTGTTCTTGTCAGATCAAACTTACCGACATGCAGTACTTTATTTGATATTTTCAGCCACAGCTTTGTCTGTAGGTTCTGGAATTATAGGATAAATGCACAAATCAGCAATCAAATATTAATTGTCTGGAACTGGCTGGCCCAGTGGTACCGATTTCACTTTGAGAACCAAGGGTTCCAGGTTCTACAATGCCCTAATATATAAATTCTTTACGTAATATACAACTATTGTGGAGAACCAACATTTTTGTCTGCTAGAGAACACTGGCAACAACAACAACAACACCACCAACCACTCAACAAAAACATCATCAAAAATAACATTTCACGTGCTGAGGTCAAAATTGGCCACAGCGAAACGTGTCGGGGACACACAGTTCCCACCGCAGTGGAGGGCTAAACGTTAATGCCAACTTGGAGAAAAATCTGTCTTTATGAGGGCAACAGTCCAGCAGGGCTGAACCACCCAACCAAAAATAACTCGATATTTGATCTCAAATGAAGGAATACTTCAAACTATCTCAGTTTAGCCTTCTGATGACATTTAATATGCATCTCAACATTTATGTATTTTCTCTGAGATGGGCATAAATGTCCTAAAACCATCATTAACAGCCGAGTAAATTTAAAATCTTTAATACAACCAATACACAGCAACAACGTCCAGTTCAAAATGTAGCATCATATCACCGTTGGAGAAACGCAGGAATTACAGTTGGCCGTTTTCATTTGTGTGCTGAGATACAACAATAAACCTAATCAAAACCTTATGATGGACATGCAAACAGACGGTGTGATGTTCACACACAATCAGTGTGTCATACTGAAGTCATCACATACGAGTAACTTCCGTTCTTAATTCTGTAAATAACACCGAGTGTTTACTCATCGGCCGAAATGAGCGACTGATTGAATCTCCAAACCGACCTAACGGAGAGACGCTCAATCATCCCGGAACATTATTAAAACATCAAACGACCTCATCACCCCCCTCCCATTCAACTGCACACAAAGACAAAACACACACTTCATTTTCAGTGTTTCTCTCAGACACACACACACACACACGCTAACATATGCTCACGGCCCTGTCCTCATAGTTAATACATCAAACAGTATTAGCTCACAGTATTGAGAAGCCTCGAAAAGAGATGCTTCTGACAGACACACACACACACACACACACACACACAGCTGCCAGTGTGTAGATTGTATCTGTATTACTGGGCTTGTGTAATATGTTGAAAGTGATGTGTTGTCTGTGCTGTCTAACCTGCCAGAGAAAACTGTTGTAGCTTTCAGCGTTCGAAAGCTCCAACAAACCCACAAAGCTTCATTATGGTCGCCATCACGGACAGCGAGCGACGCCCCTGCGTCCGTAACGCGCCTCATTATCACGCTTTACATATATGGCTAAAACATCCATATTCATGAGCGTGTCTTTTATTCGTTTGTAATGCAGGTTTGGATTCAAATGCTCCTGAACAAGCGTTATTGGCTCTTAAACCCACGGAGGTCTTTGGCATCTAATGAAGCGACCAGGTGGTCCATTAGATTTCCCCTCAAAAAAAAAACATTAATTAGCTCACGGGCTGAATAAAACTCCGTATAATTAACGCTGATGGACGGAGCTCGCGTCCATTTCCCCTTTTCAGGGAAAATGGCGCGTGGTGTCCGTCCGCTTTTATTTCATCAGCGCCGTAATTACGCCATTGATATTCATTATTAGTTTTCAAACAAGCCTTTGTGAACGCTGCGCGCGGTTGTTAAATGTACATAGCCAAAAATAAACAAGCCCCATTGTGGGCCGGATTCCACGTCCCGCCCAAGTCTGGCCTCGTTTTCGTATTTTGTGTGTTTATTTGTTATATTCCACTTCAGAGGCAGGAATAAAGAAAACGTTCACTGCTCTCTGCCTAAGCCTCGGCTTTCCGTAGGCATTAAAAAGGAATACCGCTGTTCTATGAAGTCCTAAATGCGCCCTGACAATCTGAGACCCACTTGTTATGCCAACTTGGTATTAGTACTGACACGCTACTATTTGGAAGCTGAAGTGGTGTTATCTCCAATTACCTGATCGTTCTCTGAGTGAGCAGGTAATCCATGAAAAAGAGTATTTGGCTTTAAGGATAAAGAATGTCTCGACAACGTCTCTATTTTCCCCCCCCCCACTCCGCTTTCCCCTTCTGTCCTCAGCGGACACGTTTCATTAGCTTAAACCAGCTGCGGTAGGAAACTCACTGCGATGACACTCGGTAGATGGATTTCCTATGTTTGAGAGCCATCCCGAGAGACATTCTCCAGCCCCTGGCTGTGGCTTTATAAGTGGGTGTATAATATTTATAAGTGGGTGGGAGGTTTTGGAGTGTTTGAGAATGTACACGCGGAGGTCATCTTAAAGGGCCAGCGCGTGCGCGTGCGCGTCCCTGGAAAGCGTTCAGAACGCGTTTGGTCTGCGCGGTGCGGTCTCTGGAGCACGGAAGAAGAAATAAGTGTGGGCCATTATCTTTAATCGTCCGATGGTGCGGACACAACATCATCTCGGATACAACGCGCAGAAGTTCTTCCCTCAAGACCGCGTTCAATAACGCGGCTCTGGTAACATCAGATTAATGAGGCCTGCCTGGTATCTGCGCCAAGCTCCCTCTTAATAACGGCGCCGTTTCTTCGTTTGAGCTACGCAGAACAAACGCAAACCAATTCAGGAGAACTGCAGCTGCCTGAACTCCTCATAAATCTCCTTCATCTGGCCTGCCATTGCCACTGCGGTACACTGTGGAAAAAAACCCTCAATTTCAATATAAAAAGTTCAGTTCAGTTGCCGCCTTAAATTTTTAAGTAAAATCACATTGGCTGTAAAAGTCATTTAAACTCAAATGACATTAAACTAACTTAGGAAATTGATCGTGTAACTTGTATTATTGTATATAATAGACGCACTAGAGCGTTCAGTACATCTGTCATCAGAATTCAGTACATTCGGTGGGTATGGAAATCTGTATTTACAAATGAAAAGTGCACGGCGGCGATTCATACAGTCCGCCCGAAATCATGTGACATGAATCAGAAGTGAGCCGCTTTTGATGGCATATAATTTGCATCTGTGCACTTTCGCGTTCACACTTAGTTTGGTGTAATGCGTTTCTTCTACCTGCTCGACGCGAAATAAATTGCTTTTGGAGAGCAGTATGAATTCTCTGAATGCAATACGTCTTGCAATACGCGGCGGCGCTTGGCAGGCTAACGCAACTGTCGTTCTGCGTGTAAAGTTTTGGTAGTAAATCCGACGTGACAAAAACACAAATAAAAGAGTGACGCTGGCGTCTTCTCGCTCAGAATTATTACCTAGTTACAGTGGTAAACAGCTGCCACTCACGGTGGAACTGTACTTACAGCTCAGAAAAAAGATCTTATTAATGTCTCCGACGCGTCTCATAGACAGCAATGAGGTTAAATGGACACTTTGGCTCACAGCTCAAGCTCCTTCAGTTTCAAACATGAGATCTTATTGCTGTCCAGGAGAAACATGCGAGATGATAATGAGATTAAATTGAGACTCGTGAGATTTTCCTTCCGAGATCTCATGAAATCTCCCGCTTTCAATAGATCTCAATGCGTCACACGCCTGATGTTTCCATTAAGTAACAAAAACTGTACAAATAAAAATGACTGTTATTTTGAAAGTTCTAGGAACGTCCAGTTTTTTTTTGACGTTGCATTAACGTTACTTGGTTACATGAACGTTATTTAAATTGTATTCAAATTCAACGTTTTGAAAATGTTCCACTCACAGCTTAATAATGGTTTTAAAACGTAACATTAAAAAGGTTCTACTAATGTTACTGCAAGAACGATTGAGAACGCCAGCCAACGTTCTCTGCTAGCTGGAATTGTGCTCAGATTTGCCAAAGCATCCAAATAGTATGTGTATTAAAAAAGCAGGCGTTTAAAAAAGGTATAAAACAGTATGAAGGTGTTTTTGACTGAGCAGCGCATTCACGTCTCTCTCACCTCCGCACTGCCCACGAGCAAATAAGAACCGTGATTTAATTTCCACTCTGTTTTCAGTGATCGCTGTCATTTCAGTTAAATATGTCACATGTCCTCGGACCCGTCTCACCTCCGGCAGCTCGCTGACATTTCCAGAGCGTCTATCTGACAGTCTCTCTCTTCTCCGCGCTCTGCGTAAACACATAAGCAAGACATACGAAACGACACACACAGCCCCTTGCGCTTCACTAGAGTTCCTATCAAAGAAACCCACATTAACTTGTCAGGCTAAAAATAAATAATGTATCGGATGGAAATGAAAAAGGAGACACCATTGGTGGCAGCGCGGTTGACAGATCTTTGATCCACTTCATCAAAAATACAGCGTGTCGTTCCTCCCCTCCACTCCACCTTGCTTTCTGTCTGTCTGAATCGCGCCGGCGCTCGARCCCGCATTGTTTAAATGACAATCGCGCAAAAGGAAAGGTTTCAAAATGGATAAAGAAACGCACTCCCCACTTTGTCTGTTTTTAATTTGCATGGACGTCTGATGTGCGGATAAGTCTCATGAAAGCCGATGGCATTTCAGGTGAGGCAGATAATGAAGAGGACGCTGGAAGAGCTACAGCGGCCTGCGGCTTTCCGGAGAGCTGCTATGAGCGGCGGTCCGGTGAATAATGCTTCCATTTCCCTTCTGGCATTTTAGTGGCATTTTGATGTGAGTGCGTGAAGGGTCCCAGGAGAGAGAGGAGGAGAAATCCAATAGAGATAAAACTCCCTCTCTCGGTGCATTTAGAGTTATTCCAAACATCAAAGATAGGTCTTCAGATGACCAATGAGAGAAAGAAATGCTTAAAAGAGCTTCTAGGAAGGTCTGATCGATTGCGATGCACAAGGTTCCATTTGTGCTCTTTGTAAATACCCTTCCACTTTCTGATCGTGTGTGAAAGTAAAGCACGGAGTTCATCATTTGGTTGGTTCTCTCTGGACTCTCCTCGGGCCTCTGTGAAGGGTTTCAGCCGGGCATGTTTCCAGCGGTTACGTAACGTGGAGCGAGCGGAGCCATGTGACTTAGTCAGAAGAAAAAGAGAGAAAAAGAGGCAAGGAGAAAGAGGTTTCTCTTTTTGCTTTATTTATGAGGGCTGCTGATTCATGAATGAAAGAGAGAGAGAGGGGAGAGCAGGCGAAGGAGAAAGGGGAGAAAAGGAGGGGGGGTGAGGTGAGGAGAAATAAGAAGAGCAGGTGAAGAGGAGAGAGATCATCAGATGAAGGGGGGCAGAGAGGAAAGCAGGCAAGGTTGAGGGAACAGAGAGAGAGCAGAGGAGGCAAGAAAGAGGGCAGGAGAGGAAAAGAGAAAGAGAAAAGTGCAGGCGAAGAGGAGGTAAGGAGGACAGAAGAACAGGGGAAAGGAGAGAACAGGATGGAAGAAGGGAAGGGAAGAGAGAACAGCCGATGAGGAGAGAGGAGAGAAAAGAAAGGGATAAGGGGAGGAGGAGAGAAGGAGGTGAGCAAGGGAGAGGCGAAAAGTGAAAAGAGAAGAGCAGGTGAGGAGTAGAAAACAGGGGAGGAAAGCAGACAAGGAGACGAGGGGGCAGAGAAGAGAAGGCGAGGTAGAAATGAGAGGAGGGGGAAAAACAGAAACGAGGAAAAGTGAGGAGATGAGGCGAGGTAGAAATGAAAGGAAGCACTCTAGCCGAACTCACACAACTGAAGCGCTATTGATGACATATAATTTCCATCTCTGAATGCTCCAGATTTATTACAGCAGACCTGTAATGCATTTCTTATTGCCGTTTGCCTCTGAATAAACTGCCTTCACATACAGTGTGAAAAGAGACCGGTGGGGGGGGCAGGAAGAGGAGGATGAAATCCAAAATGTTATGTTTGATACAATTGGATCATTCAAACCAAACGCACGAGCCATGTCGCATTTGCGGTCGCGAATCTGCTGCATTTGAACCGTTCAAAACAAATATACAAGTAAACAAAGTAACAGTGACGTAGACTCGCTTGACTGAAATGATCGCCAAAAGCAAATGTTTAAACATTTAACATTAATTTAGTAGACAAAAATATGTGTGCCAGCAATACAGTTTTTAATTGCAAAACAATTTTAAATAACTGAATTATGAATAATAATGCAGGAAATCCTTCAATAAAAAACAAAGAATGTACAAGTTACCCTAAATGTAATGGTATGTCACATAAACATGACAAAAGGTCGCAGGAGCTGTATTTAAAATGTACGTTACAACCAAATGCTGTGATATAAACACACAGTTCTTAACATCATATTAAATATCAGCCTCTCTCTCTCTTTAACCTCTTATTTCTCTCTCGGCCACTGCTGAATCCTGTTTGTCACAACCCTTGTGTGAACGGCAGTCAAGCTTTTGTGATCCAAGAGTTTCTGTTGCTGACGCTACAGATGGACTTCACATGAAACTGAACCGTTTCCAGCGTGGGCGCCTGTGGGAAGGCCAAAGGGACTTTGAGGTTCTCATTTCTATCTTGGCCCGCTTTGCAAACTGACAACCCGGGCAAGATCCCGCGTTAAGGAGGGAGAATCTGTCCGGGCAGCCTTCTGGCCACAAGCTAGCCAAACACTGGCTTTCCTCATCACGATATCTTCATCTCAACAGCCTCTCAAAGAGAGTGACTTGTCTTTCACTAGCTCTGACTCTCTCCCTCTCTCTGCAGTGTGTCTGTCACTCACTGTCGGCTGGGTGAAAGCTCATGTCTGACATGTTTCCATTAGTAGGGAGACTGTTCAATTACCTCAGCTCACGATGTTTAAACCCTGCCAATTACTGATACATCTTCCATCTAAATTATGCATACGCGGGGCTGGGCTGCCGTGTGTAATGATTCTCCCCTTTCGACACCGCGCCGTGTGCGTTTGTGTCGAGACCGGCACGTTGGGTGTGGGAGGGAGGGTTTATCCAGAGCCCCGTGCCGGTTCGAGCAACGGCGGACTTCGGGTCGCTGTATCTCACGCTCATTTGGTGCTGCGCCTCTTTGAAACCACTGGCACGGAGCATGCCATCTTCAAACTGGCACACGATCTCTCTGTATGCTCTGAGCACATCTCCTCTCATCCCTCTGTCTCCTAGCAACCTTGGCTGTCTCTGGCCCATGAGACTCCCCCCCCACACCTCCCTCAATCTTCAGTCGGTATGACTTATCCCCTTTTATTCTACCCTCCACCTCCTCTACTAGTTGACCCCTATTTCACGTTTGGGATGTGACCCCATCTCCTGCTTGAGTACTCTCTCTCTACAATCTCAATCAAAGGCTACTCCAACCTCTTTTCTTAAACCTTGTTTCGCTCTCACACACTCTCACCATCCATTACTACATCTAAAGCACTCCATAGTTAATCTCTGATCCCTGCACATACATACAGTCTCTATAAAGCACCATTTACTGCACATTTCATGTCTGTACCATGAAGTATGTCTGTATGTAACACAATAACCTAACTGTATCAATATTTGTCAATACAGAATATTATGGGTCAATATTGTGTCCTGCCTACCATGGTCACATCTCCAGAGAAAAGCAAACATTACAATAACATTTTTCTGGTAACATTTTATATTGCAGTCTCATTAACGAACTAAACTAAATAGCTGCTGTAGAATTTTGTTCACCAGTTCATGTTAACTAAGGCAGTTAACCAATGCTAACAAACAGAAGCATATTATAAAGCGTCACCTTTTCTCTTAAGATAATCTGATTCATACATAAGATCAGAAGCATTTCTTTAATGTAAATGGAGGCAATTTTGTATATAACAATGAATTTAAAGCACCACTGTGGCTTAAAAGCATTTCTACGTTTGCGCAAACGGCACAGTCACGAGCCGAACATCATTACCAGTGAAATCAAAGAGAATAAACTCAATTACTTTCAGATCATCAAAGTTCCCGTAAGTAATCGTTTCTGAGTCACTGACCACGGGCAGCAGGAGGGTAGAGGACGGCCCGCCTGCCTGCAACCAAATAAGCCTGCAGCAGTGTTTGTAAGCGCATAATGCCCCATTACAGACAAATGCACAAAGAGTTCACATTAAATTACATTCACTTCAGACAGATCTCATCACGCAGCGTGCCTCATACGCCGCTAACACAGGCTGTATCGCGTGAACTCGATCGCGTTACAATCAGCACTCCGATTCAATACATTTACTCCCGCAACACGCAGCCACCTTAAATTTCACACAAATATGCCCAGCGCCGAGACTAAAGACAGCGATTTAATGAGACGCCTGGATCTGTGATCAAATGTGTGCTCGAGAGAGGCGCACCGAAAACGATCCTCAAACGCACAACAGGGCGAGAACGAAAACACAAAAACCTGAAGAACTGCGAGAAATGTGATCACATTCGGTGTGAATTCATTAAAACACTTTAGGTGATTATCAAACGCGCAATAACTTTCAACAGCAATATCGTGCTTGCGCGGTTGGATCTCTTTTTCGTTGGGCATACAATAAGAGATCAAAGAACCGAGAGAGAACGATTTAATTCTCCTCTGAGGGAACGGAAAAAACGTAAATGACAAAATAAAAATGACTGGAGTGATCTTCGTAGTCACGCAGTCCATTACTGATCATTTCTGGGTTCATCCGCTACTGAATCTGGGCTGGGAGATTGAACAGGGGGGCGTGGGGGTGGTTGGTCCACCAATCGCGTGCAGGAGACAAAGAACAAATGGTGGCTGAAGGTCAAGTCAACGGCACAAGATTAAACTAAATGACCACCATGTCTGCGTGTATCAAAACGTGACAGTATCAAAACAGTATCAACCGGATAAGCTATTTTTTGGGGTGATGGCAGACAAAAACAAGAGTTTCAAATAAAGACTTTGCCTCACCGAGCGGTGCTTTGAAGACAGCCGAGATTAGCCAAGATGGGAAGCTCATTTCATATGCTGTGTTTGAGTTTCTTAGTCACAGTCGATTCAGACGGATCGCCTCAAGTCTTGCAGAAGCTCAAGCTGTGATGCTCTGACTGTGGAGGGATTGGGGACTGCATCCCTCACCAGCTTTGCTTTCATGGAGATGGTGCATGTAGAACACAGTCAGAGCAGGCTGGTGTAAAACCCAGCTGTGCTGCCACAACACAACGCAGGACAAAAGAGGTTCATACTTCATTTGGACCGCAGCTGGATAGACGAGGTGAAAACGGGATGTGCCCAGCACAGCCCCTTGTGGATCCCCAGCACAGGGTTTCTACACTACAGCCCATCCACACCTCTGTAATGATGCTATCACAGATCTCGAATACTGACTGAATACACCTTTGCCCTACATTTCAGTGTATTACAGATCTGATCCTTTATTCACTCCACACAAGCCACATAAATCTACACTGATGAGTGTTGATGGTCCACATCTGGTATTAATATTCCAGGTTTCAGTGCACAGCACTAAAGACGGGTGAAAACAGGTGTACTGTAACAGAAAATCAAATCTGAAGTTTGTACTCGAGCCCATATCTGGCAAAACACATTTTCCCATTTGTATTTTACTTTTTTCCTTTGTGGCAACATGCAAATTTTGCCACAGCAAAAAAAATTACAACCAAGTAACAATGTTGATCTCTCTCATCTGACCGCTTGTAACTAGATCGTCCAAGACGGCTCTTTAAACCATGCCTAAAGAGTAGCTATGCACGCTAAAGTTGATGGCTAAAGTGACCAACGAGCCGGGATAATAATTAGCTTTATCACACAATGACACGGGTCGCCCGGGAGGACCCGTCGCTCTGTGGTGAACAAAGCAGACAATACGTTTCAGCTGATGAGAAATCTCCGGCGGGGATTGACTGCTTCTCATAATACTGCTCAAATCCCACTTGACACTTCGTATGGACTGCTAATCAGACACAGACCATCTCATGGCACGACTGCAGTTTCCACCAAACGTTTTCATTGTAAGCACAAAAATCCACAGGGCTGCAGTTTGGACTTCACATTGCCCGTCCTTTGTTTACACTGACATTAATCCGAAAGGGAAAAGACGAAAAAAAATCATGAATTTCTAAACAGGTATTTAATGCAAAGGCGGCTGAGCGACTGTCGAAAGAGTGAGCGACTGCAAACAAGCGCAACGAAAGTATGAAACCCGACAAATAAAACAAATGGAAATAGACTGTCTATTTTCAGGGTTGACGCTCTGGAGACTTCTGCCTCGCCGCTCTCTCTCTCTATTCTGGTATTTTTAGATGGAAATTGGAGTGCGAATATGACATTGTTTCCCATACCTAACAATTACGCCTTGGGAAGTTTGCCACCCTGTTAAGGTGTGTGAAGTTCTCGGCTCGGGGAAAGCCTTTTAAAGTCAAGAGTTGAGGAAAACTGGCGAAATGTGCTGAACAGCAGAAGGAGCGAGGTAACGTTTTGGAAGTTTCGTGTTCTGCTGCTGCACAAAATGGGAGTTGGCGATGTACAGTAGCGTTCGGTGACGACGAGCTGGGTAGCGGCTGTAAAAAAATAAAAGTCACGGTAAGTGTTGCTTGATTATAGACTTGCTCTCGGCTCTTGTGATTGGCGTGGTAACCAACCAAAAAAACAGTCATCTGCTTGTAGAACGTGATTACATAAGTATAGCAATTCAGACCAATTTTGCTCGGAGTGTTTGTGTATTATCTAAGTAATGAAAACATCTGCCTCTCCAAGGTCTTTAAATCCTGCAATAAATGCTGGAGGACCATGATAGTCTTACAAACAATCTAACACATAATTGCACGGCACGCTGAACACTAGATAATTTTAAAAGCTTGCCGAAACCCCCCTCAAAGGGACCGAAACCAATCTCCAAAACTCTCATTTCATGCTATACTGCATCATGGTATTGTTAATTAGCTTCTATCATCTTGTTGAAAACAGCCAATATTTTTTTCCCTTCAATATTAGAAGCTATCTTTAGCCGCTGCTCTCCTGGGCTGAACTTTAGAGGTTTCGTGTAGTAACCTCTGCTGTTGGAAGCCGATACGAGTGTTAAGCATCCCAGCTAACAAGTAATGTTCTCAGAACACTGGCTAACGTTCCTCAAAACTTATCAAAACCGTTCTTGCAGTAACCCTCATTTTTCTTTTACTTTATGTATCTTATATCAAAAATGTTATTCCTAAGCAATTATCGGAAGGTTCCAAAAACAATTAAAAAAAATGTTCAAATAACGTTTTTATAACCAAGCGATAATGTTAATACGTTTAACAAACCTAGATGTTTGAAAGACATTTAACGTTTCTGTTACTTAATAGAAACGTTAGGGAAACGTTCTTACCACCTAAAAACGCAGACGCGATTGAGTTGCGTGCCGCAGTGTCGCGTGTCCCCGGTTACAGAGTGAAGAGGCTTTAGCACACTGGCCAATCGCATTAGCATAGCCACAGTGAGCGTGGAGAGAGGAGATAGACAGACTCAGTGTGCATCAGGGTGGGCTGCTCCTCTCTTATCAGCCTCAGCACCAGGCGTCCGAAAAAAAAGACACGAGAGGAAGACACAGAGAGAAAGTGCAAGAGAGAGAAAACGCATGTGCAGAGGTAGCCAAGCAATTAATTATCTTCTTGCCTGGCATCTCATTTCTAAAGTCAAGCAAAAAAAAAAGCCCTATTAATATTACAGCAATCAGAGATGGAGAAAATGCTCAGTCTGAACCTAAAGAGGCCATATGGACCACCGTATAGTATTTAAAATGCACATAATAACTACACTGCTGTTAAGAGGATACACCAAGACAAATGTGCACGTTTGTACAATTGCCACGGGATGCCAGAACTGGAATTTGAATTAACATGACAGGAAGAGGAAGTTCGTGAATTGCAATTAAAAAATTCAGCACAGTCACACAACAAAATGGACGTGTGTTGTATTTAGGCTTGTATTTCGTCTCGTATGTCTGATTAATGATGTTTGTCGTCTTTGGTGGCAAATTAGAATGCTGGGAAATAATGGGCTCCTTTACCGAGGTCCACAATATGAGAGTTATATAACCAAATTAAACAATTTCATTATCACTTAATCGTTTAAATGACAAATGTTAATGTCTAACATGTGGTCTAATGAGAGCAGGAAAACATGCTAGCGTGTGGTAACAGGTTTAAGTGTAACTGTGTTTTTTTTTATTAAAAGCTACACTAACAGCAGTTATTATTTTATTCCACTTTAAGTCACAATCTGAATTACAATTCTGATTCCTGTGTTCCGCCTCAATTCAAATTCTAGAACTGAATTAGAATGTAAAAAGCACATAATTCAGTTCGGACATGCAACGCAATTCACATCAAGTTCTGAATGAAGTGTTTGGTGCGTGTTGCATACATCGAGACCTTGCCTCGAGCCGCTCCTTCAGAGGGACACAGAGCACAAAAACACTTCAGAAGAGGTAGACAAAGACGATATAAGCAGAGGACAGTGTGAAAGGAGCCAGCGAGGAAACGGAGGGGGTAACGGGGGAGCAGCAGGAGAAGAGAGGAGAAGAGGGTCTCAGTCATTTATTACTGTCTGATTGGTTTGTTTCTTCCTCATAATAGGAAGGATGAATCCTGCCCTAAAACCCCTAAACGTTCCGCCCACTGCCACACACACACAGACAGAGACAGACAGACACACACACACACACACACAGACAGACAGACACACAAACAAAGACAGACACACACACACACAGACAGACACACACACACAGACAGACAGACACACACACACACACAGACAGACACACACACAGACAGACACGCACACACACAGACACACACACACAAACACACACACTTTCTTAGCCCGAGGTGGAGCTTTGTAAGATATCTTCAATCCTGTTTTATAGAGCTTCTCGTGGATTCGTTTGATTGTCTTTATCTGGGCCAAATCGTTTATTTATACAGGATGAAACGATGGGGATCTGTGCTTTAGATGAAGGTTAGAAGACAAACCTCTGTAAAACTCTCCCGCATACTGACCAGTTTTCCAGCAGCTTACAGCGAATGTTTTTACCCATTCTGTTTTCCCCAAAAGGATTCTTAAAAATTCTTCAATAAGCCAAAACACACCAGCTCGGAGTGGAATCATTATATACACGTTTAATTTGAAGCGAAACGTATTAATATAGAAAAAGACAAAAGGTACGAAACTGTTTGTCACACATTTAGTGGGATAAAACATTCTTTTTTCCAAATGAAACAGAAACCGTACTGACTTCTGGCTTCTACACGAGTTACTACTGTTTAACGACCTCAGACTTCGCAGTAGGTCTGACTTGAAAGGTATATACATTATAGTTTAAAAAATCAATTTCTCTATGGAGAAAATGAATGGGACTTTACTTCCCCAACTGGACCGTTGCACTCTATACCAGCTAAAAAAAACAAGCTCTTTCTCTCTCTTATGTTCTCTCGTTATGTCTCTCCACCCTGCAGGGACAGATATGGTTTTAGGATGTGAGGAAGGCTACCGCTGAGGCAGCGGTCCAGAATGCATCGCCGGCAAAATTGGATAAACTCATTTACTGGTATTGTGCGTCCAATCCAGAGAGCATCTGCGCGTAATGAATGGCAGAGCGTAGCTACCGCGGTGCACTCTCTCTGTCTTTTAAATTCAAATCCAATGGAGCTCTAATGACGTGACTGTCCAAAATACAATACTGGCAAAGCGACGCAGAGCAATTTTTGAATATAACAATTTTTCTCCCTCTCTTTTATGGCGCATGGTCACGCAGGTGACGCGCTGGCTGCTGGTTCAAAGCGCAAATGGAAACTGAGCGAGTGTTTTTCTGCAGCTAGGTAATTAACCTGGATTCTTCTGTAGCCAAGCGCATAATGGACAGCTGAGAGTCATGTCAGGGGCTGCAGAGAGGGGCATCTGTTCTGCATCTTGATTACAGTCATAAAAATAACACTGATAATGATGCGGTATTATCATTAATTATACAGCGGCTAGTTACGGTCCTCAAATCTGATTGGACGAGAGTTGCTCTAGGAGAGCTGATGTAGAACGCTGTGCTGTTTTGCATGGTCGACATCACAGGCTGTTTTTAGATTACGTTACGATGCCACAGAAAGTTTTGCATGATACGGTGTACCGCAGAGGCTCCGGGTTCGAGTTGCCACTTTGACAGGGAGGAGGAAAAACTCATGCAAAGCACATCCGACAGAAGGACCACCGGGTTAATGGCCGCGCGCCGCCTTTTGCTAACAGACCACCGTCCGTTTATCGACTCCCCTGCTTTTCATCCTATTTTCAGGCTTTTTTAAAGCGATTTAATTGGATTTCATCATCCAGACAAGTGCTTTTGGACAGATAATTATCGCGGGTGCATCGTCCACCGCTATCTCCCCCTCTTTAACCAATGGCCTTTGTGTTTAAACATGCTTTCTATCCAGATAAGAGCGTGAGACTGCCATGCAAATAATCACCTTAGCACGGGCATTAGAGCGCTCACCCAAAGAATCTCCTACCACGGGAAATCAAGGATTAGACCGCAGTCCACTCTCTCCGTTTGTCTCTAGTTTTGCCTCTTGATCTCATTCACACTGGGGCATTTTTATTTGTCAGACAAGGGATTCCAACAGGGTGGAAAATATTGGATCTGGATTAGGTTCAGCCGTGTTACTCAACACCCTTGACCATTTCTACAGGGGGGAAAGAAAAGCTTCCGAAATCAATGCTGTAAGAAATATCATCCATTTAAACAGAATTCAACACCACGTACAACAGACCGATATGAAATAGCAAATGTACCATTACTCCGTCCCAGGGGGATTGAAGCGCATTACCCTGTGTCGTTTGAGTTCACCCTCAAAACTTCTCGCAGACTACAAACTTCGTCTCGCAGACGACTGCGTGGAAAGCCAGATGTGGGGGGCACGAAAAGTTCCGGCTCGTGTCGGAACGAATCCGACGTTCCTTTCTTTCCCTCATCCTGGAATACATCCAGCGTGACGCGCTTTCTTTTGAGACTAATACAACATGGCACATCAGAACAATTCACATTGTTAGAACCCACTTTGCTTTCAGTCCATTTTATAGACTTACGCAATTAAGCCTTGTTCCTTTTTAGTGCCAACATGAAACGGCGGAGAACATCTTTCTACCACTGCCAAAAAGCAGAGGAGAGCTCATGAAATATTCTAATATTCTACTTTCCCAGTGGGATGATAACAGAGAGGGAAATAATGATCACTTCTCTTGTCAGCCGGCGAAAGCAGGAGACAGAATTATGCAACAGCGTATCTCTCTGGCACCTACATGTGGTTTCACACTTCATTTTTTTCCCTGAATTTCCAGTAAGTGGATTATTCTCCAATCCGGGACACAAGAAAAATTGTTTTCCATCACGACAACGAATCGTTTTGAAGCTTCTGATATTAAACTAGGGCCTTAAATGCGTTTGCCGCTGTACATGTGGGCTGAACAATTGAAACATAATTGCTTTGCTGATTTCCCCCCCCAAAAAATGCATTATGAAGACGGTTTAGCGCGACGGAGCGGAAAAAAGGGGAGATCTGATGACGACTTGTGTTCCGACAGGGTCAGGAGTCGAGTCTACGTCTTGACATCTTCGTCTCGGGGCTGTTGAAGGCCTTGACTGACAAGCTTCTCGCAGATGACTGCTGGATCTGAAGGATTGATTTAGTAGTATTTTCTTGTTTGTTTGCGTCCGAGCTCAACGTGTGATGGAGTCACAGACAGCTCAAAGCCGGAGAACTGAGACAGTCTGATATGGCAGGAGAAGCTGGTGCTTTACTTCCTATCGTGTCTCCTGTGTAAAAACAACAGCATCATTTCCAATGCAAAGTGTGTTGGTGGTCAGAGCGTTCTCATACTAAGCGATATTAACAGAAGGTTTGTTAAAATAATACAGTGTTGTGTTTCGCCCCGGGCTTCTCTGCTACAGCGACACCCATCATGGTCAAATACGAAACCTTTTTTTCTCAAATGGTAGTTTGTAACTTGCATAATGCATGAATGAAGCATCTGAATAATGAAGCTTGATTGTAAGTGTAACACACTGGAAGACTATGAAGGTGTGAGAGTGTGTGTGTGTGCGTGTGTTAATGTGTACCTTTCTAATGGAGCTAAATGGATTGTGTTCAGCTCTCTATCACTCTAATAGGGTGAAGCTGCCTGAGAGGCATTTATTCTTGTTTCCCCTCTCTGCACTCGAAACTTTCCCACTGACCCACAGGCGAAACGGAGGCTGGTGTCCGCTAAACGAACCGCGCTGGACTCAAAAGGAAGCAGTTCTCAGATAGCGCTGAAGACTGGCCGCCATTTTGTTTGGGCTTCCCGTCCTCAAACAAGGCCAAACTTAAGCTGGTTCATTCTGCTCGGTGCTGGTTCGGGTGGGGATGTGTAACATCAACAGGGCACCAGCTATCCCAACAAGAAACGTTCTCAGAGGGTTGGCTAACATTCTCTACAGTTGTGAGTGGAACGTTTTAAAATAGTTTAAATACCAGTCTTAAAACCAAGCAATAATGTTGACGTCTAAAAAACGTGACTATTTCCCAGAACATTATGTTTTTGTACCTTCTTGGAAGCGTTAAGGAAACGTTCTCATAACCTGAAATTGTTAGCTGGGATGCCATCCTTTAGACCAGAGCTGTCAAAGCTGAAATGAAGAACTGTTAGCGAGACGGCAAAACAAAATCCTCGCCGCCTGTCAAATGTGAGAATTATATTAAGGAAATGTGAACAGATTAGTCTCAGGGCATCTTCAGGGGATGGTTTGCCTTCTTTATTTATGATGTCTTCAATTTTAATACCATCAATATCAGCAAATAAACATCAGCAACAGCTAATGCAGGGCTGTTGTGCGTTTCTCCATGGCAACAAGCTGTAGTAATAAATGTGCCTAGCGGTTATCATACAAATGCCCATGACAAGACAATTACATCATGCAAAGTTGATTTTTCTTCACACTGAGAGAATCAACCACTTGATTACTGACACATCAGAAATCTGATTGACTTATTGGCCTCTGAATGAGAAAAACAGCAACTCAAATCTGCATTGGTGAAAAAGGAGAAATAAAACAGGCGGGAAAACTGAGACAGGAGTACAGCTACCAAAAAAAGTGACCCATCTTACAATTTTAGGTTGTAAGAACGTTTCCCTAACGCTTCCATTAAGAAAATATAATGTTACAAATGTTATTTAGAATGTTTTTGGAACATTCAAACATTTTTTGGGGACTTTGTTTTAGCGTTTATGCTTGGTTGGAAGAATGCTGCTCAATTTTTTTATTTCCGTTCTTAAAATGTTCCATTAACAACATTTTTAAAATATATATGACGTCATGTTAAAAACGTTCTCCTAACATTACTGCAAGAACAATTTTGAGAACGTTTGACAGAACTTTTAGAGAATGTTAGCCAACGTTCTGAGAACGTTCCCTGTAAGCTGGTGAAACAGCTCAGAGAGGACGCAAGAAAGACCGAAAGCAGGGGAAGCATCCAGCAGTTTCGGGGCGGCAGGAGGGAAATGGAACAGCACGTTATTGAGAGAAGCATTCGTGCTAAGCTGCTTATTGATAAAAGCGCTAATCTGCCTGGCGGAAGGTAACGGAAGCTGAAATGAGCAGTGATAAAATATTGGAGGCTGAAGGCAATGCCATCAGGGAGATGAGCCTCTACATAGCTTTACCTAAAGAACCTTCTCATGTTGTTTTGTTAAGTGCGACTCTGACCACCGCCGCCTCCGAAACACATTTCCAGAAGCCATAAAACGAAACGGGCCCAGAATGCGACCCTCGCTACCTTTTATCTGTAAATGCGAACAGCCAGACAGAGCGAGAGAAAATGTCAGTGGCTACATTCGTACTTATCGTAGAGTCACATCGTAAGCGAGAAGATAATTTGATTCAATCCGAGATGCGACGCCGCTGGCGAACAATGACAACGCTTCGTAAACGCGCGTGTGGAAAAATGCTTCCAAGACGACGTTTGCATAAATCAAGCTCCTTGCGCTGGTGTGCAGACGTATATTTGGGAGGAAATGAATTTGACTGAACACATGGATATTACCATAATCATTATCATTATTGTCTTCCTTGTCTTCAACGACACTATCATTAGTCGCACATCTGCGTGCCGCTGTGGTGCGCCGCTGTCGAGAAGCTCAACAACATCAGCCATCTCGTTCGGTGATGGAGAAACCGGTCCGTCAAGTACCTCCGGTAAGGGCTGTAATCCTTCTTACAAGGTAATCACTGGGGTGCTAGATCAAGATCGCCAACCCTGCACCAAAACAGGCAGACCAAGAGCATGAAAATTCACAGACAGAGAGAGAGAAAGAGAGAGAGATGGTCCCTTTCAACCGTGCCAGTTCTGCAGAGCCCATCCCAGCATGCTTGTCAAGATCATGAGAATCGATTAGCCTAGACTCAAAATGTCATGTCGGCCTCGTTTATTTGAAGGAGAGATCCAACAGAGTGCCGATATCTGGCGACTCATTTTGGCAAAAGAACCGGTTGTAAACCAAGTGGGTTGTAGGTTGTGGTTTGACTACAAAATGGCCGCAGCAAGACGCGAAAACTGTCTTTAGTGCCTCTACTGCCTTATCGCTTCTACGGTCATGGACAAGATCACTCATTTGGAATATGTCTGTCCAGGCCCCTAAATCCCTCAACACTTGTCCAGGTCAATCGATTCTGAAGTGTCAGCCCAGCTAACAATTTTAGATTGGAAGAAGGCTTCTCTAATATTTCCATTAAGTAAATAATGTTATTTTGAATGTTCCAGGAACATTGTACTAACATTATTGCTTGGCTATAGGAACATTATTCAAACATAATTCTTTATGTTTTTAAAACATTCAACGAACAACTTGTGAATAATGTTTTTGATGCATACAAAATATATATCGTTAGGATCTAACATTACTGCACGAGCGAACTTTTAGAGAACTTTTACACACCATTCGGAGAACGTTCCTTGTTAGCTGGGAGCCAAGACCAGTCTTTCGGGAAGTGCCTGCAGACACCTGTTAGACACCCTTTAGAGGCTCTATACCAACAAGAATGCATATCTAATTCGCCCCGTTGTCTTCGTTGTATTTACCCTGTTGACACAAGCATTCTGGTGGGAGGCTGTTTTGTAGCTGTGGGTAAGATGGAATTTTGTCTTATTGCGCTAATTTCCCCCAGTGTACGAGATCCTCGTAGTATATCATTGCAAACTATTTGCTGATAATTGCTCGATTGTTCTTTCCCGCAGGCTGTTGGGGGGGGGAGGGGGGATGGGGGGGGTTGGCAGGATGCCTCAATTTCCTATAACTGCAGCAGTCGCCTTCACACTGCGTACGAGCCTGCGAGGTTTTTGCACCTGACAGCAGATTGGTCCACAGAGAGAGCGCGGAGCGCCGGCAGCATTGTGCTCTAATGAGGAGCAGTCTGAGAGTATTATGGGCTGTATTCGCTGAGGGGAGATCTGAGAGGGTGGGCGCCAGGTTTGAGGTTTACGGGCGCATTCTGTTATGGATATTAGCCAGAGCTGTCCTGAACAGATGCTTAAAATGTGGGATTCTGAGAAGGGCCTTGAGGCAGCCGGCATGAAGACAGGGCTGTCTCACACACAGAATATGTAAGAGAAGCTACACAAAGATCAGGGGCTCTAAAGGTACCGAATATTTACTTTTTTTTAGCCTCGCTCAGTAGCCGTGTGTGCTGATTTATGACCATGTTCGGTTCGTTATATAGGTGCATCATTTACTAAAGCAAAGGAAAAGAACACAGAGTCCACAGAGGAGAAAGGAAGAACCGTTTTGATGCTAGACCTTCTTATCTTACAACTACACTTGCCAGAGAGAGTATGAGGCATGAGTGGCAAATATGAAGATAGAGTTGAGATATCAGGGGAGAACTTGGCTTAGAGCTATTTTTCAGCTACAATGCCCCGCTACTTGGTTTTTGCCCTCTTGTAAAGCTTTTTGGATGGTCAAAGCAGGCTGATGTTTCTAAGGGTGGGCGGTGTGACCAAAATCCTAGAACAAGTTATTTTTGCTGAGAATTGGTAACGCTTCACAATAAGGTTCCAATCGTTAACATTATTGCGTTAGCTACCATTAACTAACAATAAACAGCACATTTTAGGCGTTTATTAATCTTTGTTAATGTTAGTTAATGCAAGTACAATTGTTCATTTATGTTACTTTATTAATGGTAAAATATACAACTTTTGATTTATGTATAAAATTAACATGTTAGATACATGTTGCCATATAAATACATACATTGTTTATTGTTAGTTCATGTTAGCATATTGTAAAACATTATTGTAAAGTGTCACCTGTATGGAAGGACACAGAAACGTATTTAGTCTAATTAATAAATACATTTCGAATCAATATTTTCCTTTTCTATTTACAAATTGATAGGCGCAAAGCAAAGATTATTTATAACATAAGTCTTGAATTAACGCACAAAAAAGTATATAACATTATTCATACAATAATATTATACAAATACTAATTAAATAAATACTAAATACTAATAAAACTAAAAATTAAGTTTTAAAATTCTAATCGAATGAGCCATGACACAACCGTCGACATACATGTGACTGCACAATTTAATTCTATATTAATGTGACATCACTGGTTCTGTCCGGTAATAGCCACTTAAATATCAACAACAGTACGAGGGAGAAAAATCGTACAACACATCGGCTTCTAGAAAGATGCGTTTCACTAATTAAAGACCAGCCTGAATATCCAGCCCAAAATCCCTGCCTCCCAGTTCCTCCACTGTTAAGCTGGAAGCAGTGGGAGATGAAGGGCAGCCCATGGTGAGGGGTGGGCAACTGAGTGCTAACTCTGTTTAATAAGTCATTTTAATTGTATGGGTTTAATTTAGGCGCAGATTTACAGCTTCATAAGCTCTCATCACATCAACTTAAAAATAACCAGGAAGGTTTTTCCCCTGATCCCTCGATGTGTGCTAATGGCTCTCACTCAAGATTTTTCCAGAGAAAGAGAAACACATTCTAAAAAAAGAGGTGTTAGAGCTTTGCCATGACCAAGCTAATTATCAGTACTGTATCAGTCCACACAATGTTCAGTAGCTGTCTGACACATTTGGATATATGAATAGAGTTTGGGGAAAATCCATGATCTGTGAAAAACACACACAACCACAGACACACACACA